>VYZR01087779.1:39392-76587 GCA_013400675.1 Oxylabes madagascariensis
CTTTGCTGTAGCATTCAGCCCCGCTTTTCTCGCTCCACATTTGCAGCCCAAACTGCAAGGAATAATTTCAGTCTGGTCTTGTCTCAGAGACTACCAGGACTGTGAGAATGGCTATATTTATGTAAGGATAGCAACCCCTATCCCTATACCTTGCCATTCTTAGAAGATTTTTCTCATGGCAGTAGAGGGAGTGAGACTAGAACAGCTCTTCTGAAGCATTTCTTTCAGTGTATCCTTTTTTTTTTGCTGCTTTGTCTTTTGCCCCTGTGCTGATGTCAAAAGTCTCATCTGTAAGTGCAGCCAAACTGTCTCTATCAGTCCTGACCAGGCTCAGGGGCAAGTGGACACCCACATGAGAGGATGTGCATGAGTAAAACCTGGAGTGAATCCTCCAAGTCCATGGGTCCTGGTGCCTTCATCTTATTTCCCTGGTTTTTTTTAGTACAATCAAGATACTGACTTGATCACATCTGGGGTTTTTCACCCAGTTTCTTTAGCTAATTAAATGTTTTAAGATGCCACAATGAAAGTGATATAGACACATGCAATTTTTATGAACTGGTAGCATTAATTTAAACTTGAATCCAGCAGAGCATGCCTTGATGTTTCAGGCTATTAGCCCATCACTAATACATACTATAGAATAGTTAATATCAGTCCATTCAAATCCAAGACATATTTTGATTTGCTGAATAGCTTTAATTCTCCCAAAGCTGATCAAATAATAATAACAACAGTAACAATAACAATAAAGGCAATTCCAGTGTGATTGGCTAATCTGGTGGTTTTGCTCCCAGTTTATTTTTAATTTCTGGCAGCAGTGATATTGGAAATTAAAAAGCTCTCTTGACACTTGAGTGACTCGAATCTCAGACCAGATGAAATGAGGTGACTGAAGCAGCTCTGGGCCTTTTATTCTCTCCCATCATTATCACGGCTAATAAGAAGCAAGTGTGAGGCTGCCCAGCAGTGAAGGCTTTGGACTTCCTCCCCCCACCCTTTCTTTCCTTTTTGTGCTATCCAAGATAAAGTACTAATTATCAGGACAGCTCAAGCTCATTTGTAGGAGGAAGGGAATTGAATGCTGCTTCAGTGAAAAGACTTAGCTCCTGTGTGCCCTTGGGCAGAAATTGTGGTACTTTGGTGATTTAAGCAATCCAGATTAAAACACCTTGAAGTGACAGGCAGACATCCAAATGGGCTTGCTCCTAGGACCTCTATTCTAGCTGTTGTTGCAAGGTGCAACAAAAACACCACAAACAGTTTCACCCAGATCATCATGTAGGGACAGGTCTTCCACATAAAAGCTCAGGCCCTTCTCTGATTCGGACAGCCAAGCTGGGAAGCTCTGAAGCATAAGTTTACCCTAGGACACAGGGAAGTGTGGACTGGAAAGTCACACACTATTTGATAGCAAATTATTTGTGTGGAAGAGTGATTGAATTGAAAGTCTGGGGATGAATAAGACTTTGGCCTGGCTCTGTCTGGAAAGCGCACACCTTTGCTGGTACACAGTGTGATGGCACTGTCACTGCTGTTACAACACAGGAGGCATGGAGTGGTGCAGGCTGACTCAGCCTACATCCCTCTTTATGGTGTTCGTCACACCTCTTTTAGAAGACCCTCAGTGATGGGGTCTCTGCAGACTGCCTGGCATTTTCTTCCTTATCTAACGTCACTATGGCAGGGGGAGGAATGCCAGGAAGGGGACTGTGATTTTGCAATGGGCTCAGCATCAAGAAAAGGTTATCCCCAGAATGTTGATGCACTCACTCTGGAGCTGCTGAGGGAGGCCACAGTGAGAATATAAGATGAAGGGTAGTGAGAGGGGCCCCTCCCCGGTGCAAGGATGATCCAACACCCCCTGTGCTCCATGAGTGAAGGTCCTGCTGTGTTCTTCTTGTCAAGGCAGCAGGCACTGAGTGAACAGAAGGAGTGTTTGGGCCACAGGTCTGTCAAATCCAGGAACTAATTATTTTGAAATAAAACACAGTGTTTTCATTGCTGGTGTTAAAGTGCTTTATCAGCAGGAATCTGTGCCTGCCATGTTCCAGATAAATGCTGGGAGAGGAGCAGAGCACTGCGCTCACAGGCTGCCCCATCATCTGTTTTGTTAATAGCTCCATTGCTTGCCTGCCTGGAGAAGATGAGTCTCACCATGCATCATGAGGATGGCTGAACGTGCCTTACAGGCTTCGGTGCCAGGGGAGAGCCATTCCTCCTTCCCACCCCTGCACTGTGCCCCAGGAGAGAAAAACATCAGCTCTGCCACTTCTACGCATGAGTGGAAAAAGCAACGTGTGATTTTGCTGATTGCTCAAAACAACAGCCATTGGTGAGGGCAGGAAAGGGAGAAGGGATACTTCTGCAGAGCATCTTCCCCATTGGGTTGCTTGGGGCTCCGCAGGACAGTGGCACAGTTTTTCTTGTCTTCTAGGCATTTAATTCCTTTTCCATTAGATGTCCCTTAGGATGCTTCATCCTCACTAATCCCACAAGTGTTTTGGAATGGTGGTTCACACTGGCAGAGACCTGCTGTCTTTTATCCCAAGCAAAACTAAAACAGGAGATGAGGAGAGTGTTTCCCTTGCCAGGGCTGTCTGGGAGCTGTGTCTGAGGGGCTGGAAATCCTGAGGAAGGCTTTCTGACTGTGGCAATGGCTCCCACGTCTGCCAGAGGACAAGGTGGTAAATAAATTTCAGGCTAATGGAGGTGGGTGTTAAATATTTACTGTACTTGAGCAGGAGGGCCTTTGTCACTAATTAGAAGGAGATGTTAAAGGAGATTGGATGTATTTAAACCTCACTGTTTGCCCTTAAAGCACAGATTCTTTTACTTCTCTTCTGGGCTAAGCAGCTAATATATTTCCAGCAATAGCAGAAGGGCTTGGTGGATTAATCACTGTCCTTGGAAATAAAAAACAATTTAATTTAATGCATGCAAATGCTAAGCAAGAGATAGAAGCAAGCGATCACTGGCTTCTGAGCCAGATCAGAGTTTGGGGTCTGGCCTCTGAACTACAGGTTCTTCAGACTAAGCTCTGACCTGAGGAAGGGCAGGGGCTGGGGGATGTGCCAGGCGAGAGTGTCTTGGGCATCTTCACTGGTGCCTTCCTGGAAGCTGCAAGTCTTCCCAATGCGTGCCATCCATACTCAGGGTCCAGCACTGGGGAAAATATCAGGTCCTTCAGGCTTAAAGAAAAGCTTGGTGACTGCAGAGACTTCTCTACCCATTTCTCACCACCTCAATCCTTTCGATATGTGTGATTTGTGTGGCCCTTGGCAGCCGAGTCGATGGGTGAGCACACAACACTAACTACGCTATTAACTACAGCTCAGTGACTATGAGGATTCCTTGGCCCTGTCCCTGCTGCTAAAAGTACAGCACAGGAAGGCATAAAACACTGCAGAGGATTTCTTGCCCGCTCTAATGCCTGTGGTGTCACTCAGCCTGGCACCCAGAGCAGCACAGGGCAGCTGTCTGCATCAAACCCCATCTGCCAGCGCCTTGTGGCTCAGCCAGCCCCTTGCCCAGGGGATGGGGGAGCTCTGGGGATGCAGACAGGCCTTCCCTGCTCCACAGTCCTCTCTCCAGGCTCCACAAGGAAACATTGTGCAGTAACACCCTGATTTGCCCTGGATGAATCAGATTAATTACTGCAAACAGAAATTTCCCCTAGCAAGTCATTTTCCTGTTCAGTGCACTTTGTAAATATGAACTGCCTCTTCCAAAATCTTCCTGTGAATCAACAGAAAACCTTGTTTCTCCAGAAAGGAAAGTGAGGCATAGGAAAAGGTAAATGACATGCCCAGAGCACAGGGAAGTTTGTATAAATGAAACAAGAACAATTTTATCAGCCTTTTTATGGGAATTTGAAGATTATAATTACAGTAGGTGATGGGGCATATTTTTTTCCAACGCAGTGTGTGAAAGAGCAATTTTAAAACATTCTCTACCTCAAGTATTTTCTGGCAGAGGAGGGAAGCCCTGAACAGCTCATCTAACTGTTTGCACAATAAACCTGTTTTTCTCAGTTGTGTCTTGCAGAGCCATTAGAAATAGTCCATGAACTCCCATAGATCCCTGCTGAAGAGATTAGGAAACACTGTAGATAGAACATTTACATCATAGTGAAAAAGAAGATGTCAGAAAAACTGGTTTTAATCCAATGCAGAACTGGAAAACATCTGATTTCCTAGCTGTCCACCAAGCAGAATGCCCAGCCAATTATTTTTTTTAATTTAAATTTTATATTACAATATTAAGAGGAAACATGGTGCCAAAAAATAGAGACATATTTCTATTAGTGCCAAGCAGCAACTACTCCTGGTATTTTACTTGTGGGGTGCAAAAAAAGAATGGCAGAATATTTCCAACAGCACATCTGTGGAAGCAGAGTCTATTGGCATAGGTTATTATTCTAGCTTTTCTTTATGTATTTCTGTATGGGAAATACAGATAAGAAATTTACAAAAAAACCTCAATAGATATAAAAACTTCCACATGTGTTGCAAGGACCAAAAAACCCAAAACATAAAAATTTCCCAAACAAGAGATTTTCTTTCACCACAATTCAGATTTTGCCTGGAAGAAGTTGCTGAAATTTCAAGGAAACCAAGAAATTTTGGGTTTGACTGAATAGTGTTTTTTGATAGGAAACAATATCGGTCTAGAGGTTCTAAGCAGCTCCAATCCCGAATCAACATTTGCAGCCCATAGTGACAGGCAGTCTACATACAATGGCTTAAATAAAGACGTGAATTTTCTAGAAGTTTAACTACAGAAGGGTTGGAGAAGGCATCACAAGCCTGGTGTGACTTTGTTTGCCTACGAGAAGCACAGATAGGTTAAAAGAAAGCCCCAGGTCAGGGATTCAGGAGGGTCAGCTCAGCAGTACCAGCATTCCCACCAGGGTTTCATATTCAACCAGACTCAGACTGTGGAAAACAGACGTTGTGAAGGTCAAGGCAGTCAGGATCAGCAGGAGCAGGATCAGCATGAGTAAACCAACTCCTTGCAGGCAACCTTACCCCAGGACAACCCTGTCCTGCCCCCAGGGCTAATTCCCAGTGTCCCAGCAGCAGCGGCCATCAGGGCTGTGAGTGTTCACAGGGGATCACCTGGGAAGGAATGGGGTGTGATGAAGAGGTAGTCCAGCACTCACACGTCAGGAGAGGTAAAATCCTGGGCTGTAATCTCCAGTGGGTGGCAAGAGTGTAACTGGGGCGTAGACTGAGTTACTAAAGACACCTGGGTTGTGTATTGCAAAACCAAGGAAGGACTGGGAGAAACACACCTCCCCAGTTTCATGTTCTCATAGAATCATTTAGATTGGAAAAGACCATTCAAGGTCATTGGGTCCAACCATTAACCCAGCACTGCCCAGTCCAACACTTCCCCATGTCCCTTGGTGCCACATCTTCACGGCTTTTAAATCCCTCCGGAGATGGTGACTCCACCACTCCCCTGGGCAGGCTTTCCCAATGTTTGACAACCTTTTTTTCCTAATATAAAATGTAAACTTCCCCTCCCATCACTATTTATTTCTCCTTTCCAAGGACTTAGATCTTGCCTCTTATTCCTAAGATAAACACAGGAATTTTATATCAGGCTCGTGCCTGCGATTTTCCCCGGATTTAGGAGACATTGCTGTGCTTTTCACCCCTGGGAGCCCTCCATTTGCAGGAGAGCTGGGAGAGCTCGTTTCCCAAGGCAGTGCTGAAATGAGGCTGTTCTGGATGAAGCACAAGGCAGCTTACTCCAGATGAGCCAGGAGGAGCTGAGCGGAAGTGTCTCCCAGCTGGAAGCCTCTCTCAGCAGCTATTGCAACAGCAGGGTTATCTCTGCTGCTGAAAGGAGATGTTACTGTGAGCTATGACAAACTCATTGAGTTTTGCAACAACACAGGCAAACTAACAGCAATGAATTTAGAAAGGATGCTTGAGGAATGTTAAGCTAATCCCTTCATCTGCCTTTGGCTTTGCACCAGTCATTAAGCCTTACTCTAAGGCATGAAGGAGGAGTTGGGATTGAGGACACATGCACACACAAACCCACATTTTATCTTTGTAGAGTTGCTCACGAGGGTATGGCCATGTGGAGGTGCTCTATTTTAGTGAAGAATACAGAATACTGAGTTGATTGGAATGGAAAGATGGAACAAGAGGCTCCACTAGCATTTTCCTGATTTCATCAGAGAACAATATCAACAGGCGTGTGAAATCCTCAGCATTTTGCAGCAAATCAGCCCACTAATGAGAACTCACACATGTAGCCAAAGGAGTGATTGCCGCTCAAGTTTCTTGGCTTTGAAACTGCCTTTCAGGCTATGTGAAGAAAGAGTTGTGGTTAGCAGAAATGGTACAGCTACTTCACCAACACTCTCCCAAAGCTCCCACCCAGAGCAAGCCCTTTACTTGACAAATGCCACTAAAGTGGTGTCACCACTGGTTCAGGGCAGTTAAAGAGTAAATTTATGCTCAAGAGACTTTAGAGGAGACCTGGCAAGGGCACTGCCAGGCTCAAGAGCTATTCAGGTGCCTACACAGAGATATCACGGACAACAGATGGGGTCAGAGATGCCCGGCAGTGGTGGGTGGAAGTGATATTGGGAGCTCTTGGCAGCTGCAAGCAAGGTGGGATGCCTGAAGGTCTTTCAAATGTCACTGTGTTTCGCAACCTACACTGCTCACCAGATAACTCAAAAAAGCTGTGGGGAGCTCTATGCCCTCAGCAGGCAGTGCTCCGGGTTGCTGAACAGCACCAGCAAGGACATGCTTTGCTCTCGACACATCCACTTCCACAGGACTCCTAAGAGGAGAAGGCAGGCCAAAGTCTAGCCTGCAGCTGGTACCATCCAGAAAAAAAACCAAAAACATTTTAATAGAAAAGCAAATCTACAATGGCAAGCTGAACAGTAGGAGCTGGAGAATCAACAGAGCATCTCCATTGCTGTAAATCTTGCAATAGCTGCAACTGCCCCAGAAATTTATTTCATTCCTTTCACGATGACTTTTTCAGAGGAAAATTGAGGACCTTATTGTTATTTATTATGATCACAGCTAGTTCTTCAGAGATTTCCTTAATTAGCATCATTAGACACACAGCTTAATCTTAAAATCCTAGGCTTGTCAGCATGGCAAATTAAAACTTTGGTTTTTTTTACTCCCTTCTATACGCCAGGTTGGAGAGTGTGTGAAGGAAAACTGGGGGTCTCCTGACAGTTTCAGAGAGTGTGGGAATCTGTCTTTAATCTTTGATGACTGGAGCACTGTATGCAGAGTGGATGAGTAAGAGGAGTCAGTTCTGTGGCAGAGAGGGAAATCAAGGGTCGTTGCATTTAAAAGTAGATCTATCCTTTTTCACACCAGATGAGCTAAGTGTACAGCCTCCTGGCTCCCCCCCCAAGCAAGAGATTTCTCAAACCCTTCAGGAATAATGGGGAAAAAAAACCTGCTGCAGCTAATGAACACCAAATCCTAGCAGAAGGAAACCCTACAGAAGTATCTGTGACACCCACATTAATAGCAAAGGAGTTAGTTGTGATTGATGCTATTCCAGCGAACACTAAAGGAATTAATAATGATTAGGGCCATTATTTTAAAGCATTACCCCCCAAAAAACCCAAAGGGAAAACAATTAGATGTCTTCAGTGGTTATCTTTCACAGTATACTTACTGCAGTGATCAGACACGATATTATGCCTATTAATCAGCAAAATGATGGAAAAGGATGTAACTCGTGTATATCCATGAGACCGTCCTTAGCAGCGCATACTTTATTTGCTAGTCTGCTTATGAGTCTGCTGCTGGCACAGAGAAATACGTTTTTTGTTTTTGTAGCAGTAGAAGGTGCCTCATGAGCTTGGAAATAGGTGGAAGAGTTGTTCATTAAAATGAAGAAAACAAATAAAACCACCCACTCTTAGGGATTTTGCATTCATAGACCATATGACCCTGCTTATCCCCACTGGGTCTGAAGGAGGGTTTTGGCTCGTGTGCTCCAAGCCCTGTAAGATCAGTTTTTTATCAGCAGTGAAAAGTTATGATGGGCCTTACCACTGTATGGCAGGTGAGGAAACTGAGGCTTCGAGACATCATGGGATTGTCCTGAGGTCACATATTAATCAGTACAGAGCCAGAGGGAAATCCTGATTTTTGTCACTCTGCATTAAGCACTGAGTTAATAATCTCTCTTTTGTCCGTCTGTGGTGCGTTGATTCACTTCTGTCATCAATGGGTCATGACCCAACGTCATTGCTCATCTGTCATGGCCTTGCAATGCAAAGTGAGATTTTAGTATTTCATCTGAGCCTAATGGGTGGGTTGAGACACAAATGCCAGCTGGGAGAGGGCTGTGGGGTGCAATCCCTGTCCCAGACCCCCCACTCCTGCAGGGGATTCCTGCACTGAGAACAGGCCAGCCCCAGCTGCCGTGGAAGGCAGGCAGTGCCTTCGTGTGCCCAGCAGCACCAGCAGGTGCAGGATCATGCCCGGCTCAAGCCTGGCTGAAGTTAATGGTTCATCTGGTTTATGGTCTTTCTGTGGGTTGACCAGGGCAGGTTGGGGGGAAAGATGGTAAGAAAGTGGGATTAGCTAGTGGTGTGATGTATCTGCATTTTCTCAGGCAGAGGCAGATGAGATTCCACTATGTCTAAAGCCAAGAAATGCCAGAAGCTGAATAATCACAGCAGCATCTCTATTCTCTTCCAGGGGCCAGTTATGTTCATACTGTACCCATACTGTAGCTGAAGAGAGGAGAGCTTGAACACAAGTCAATGACAAAACAGCATCAACCCTTGGGATCATTTTCTTTTCCAAGTTAAATTTCAGCTGTTATTAAACTCTTCCAGACCGCATAGACTCGGCTTCCATTTTCCTTTTGAAAAGTGATCTAAATTTTCCAGCCAACTCTCTGTACCCCTCAGTCCCAACTTTGATGATTAACGTCCCCTAGGAGGGCTGAGAATCCAAATAGGAGCCTGTAATCAAATTCCTCATTGATTCCCGTGATACAGGATCAGAAGCACAATGATGAAGCAATCCTAATTTTGCAGCCAGAGCCAAATGCCAATTAGATCCTCAGTGGGTGTAAACCGAGCTGGCATTGTTCTCCTTGGAAGAGATAAAGCTGATTTACACCCGGGTGAAGATCTGCCTTGCCAGCCTTTCCTGACCTGTAACACTGAGCTCCTGCTCCCACAGTGGCCCAGTGGCTCATAGGGAAGTGGGCAAAAGTGTTTTTCCATGACTGTGGATGTCCATGTACCTGGAGTAAGTGGGAAATAATCCACTTTCCCTGGGCCTATCAGTGGGAGTGAGCATAGTCCTTGTTTTAGAGGTCATTTTACGCTGCCTTGAAGCACTAAAATTCAGCTGTGGAAATAATCTATCCATACCTTCCCTTATTTTCAGCCTGGCAACCTCCCTGCCCTGGAGCTCTTTGGGAGATGGAGCGAGTCAGGCTCCCACACCCTTCTCCCTTGGGGAACATTCTCCTGGCTCATGGCAGCAACTCTGGTTCTTCACAGCTTCCAGAGCATCACAGCACAGCCCTGCAATGCAGGGCATCCCCCACATCTCTCCCAGCTGCTCATCAGTTGTCACTTAGCCCTTCCTTTCCATATCTGGGCTTAGCATTGCTTTCAGAGACAAAATCCTTGTGATTCCACTACCACAGAAATCAAAGCGAGCAAGAAAAATAAAACCTTAAAATCTGTCTTCAGAAAAGGAACTGTTGCTGCATCAGGCTGTGCAGAGCCACCCACCCATCTCGAGCATCTTCACTGAGCTCCTGCGTGGTGGTGGGTGCCTGGATGTGGAGTGTTGCTCCAAGAGGGGTTATCCTGCACCCATAGAGGAACAACCCACATTAAAAATTGCAGAGGCAAAAGAGAATATATTCAGGGAATTAATTGTATGGAAAATTATCCAGGCTATTAAAAGCCACATGAACAGGCAGAATATCATGCAGTTTAAGTGTACACAGAAAAACATCGTTTTGAAGGGGATTATTGTTGAAATAGGCAATAGGGGTTCTAGCAGATAAGCTTCCCGCTTCTGTCTTCTCTTATTGTCTGGAGTACATTTTCTCCACCATAATATTCTCAGCTGTCTCCAGGAGTATTGTCAGAGTGAAATGCTATTTTAAAAATATATGTTTATATTTCAATAGACTTCATAATAGCAAACACATCCACGCAAGACACAGTAAGTGAGAGGGGAAAAAACGGAGAAGGAAAATCAAGAAACAGAGGTGGCAGATTTCCTGGCATGGAGTATAGGAGAAATAAATGTTACCAGCAAAAGGTGCTCTGGGTTGTTTTTTTTCTCCCTGCTGAATGCAGGCATCCAGAGGAGGATTAGCTAATGTGCATTTGTCCATGGGACAAGCAGCCAGCAGCACACACACCACTTGGACAAGGAGAGGTGTGCACAGGACCTCGGCCCCTCTGCAGGGCTCCCCTTCAACATCGTTGCAACATCATCATCCCCTTCATTGCATCTTCAATCCTGAGTTTGAAAGGTGGAAAACCAGGCCAGGTTGGATAGAGCTCTGAGCAACCTGGTCTAGAGGAAGGTGTCCCTGCCCCGGGCAGGGGGTTGGAACTGGGTAATCTTCAAGGTTCCTTCTAACCCAGACTGATCTATGATTCAGTGGAAACAGCCCAATACAAGGTTGAGCGACCACAGGCTCCCAGCAATCTGCTCTGAATTAGGGAAAAGCATGAGTGAACCTGATCCTGCATCTTGTGTTTGCCCAGAAGCCTGGCGGCATCCTGTTGGGATGCCTCTGTACATGTCTGTGCACACATGTGGGTGGACCTGGCTGGGCTGTGGGATTCAGACATGGGAGGAGGTAGAAGTCTGTACTATCTCCGAGTCTGTAATTCACTTTTGAAGCTGTCAGATATCATTACAATGTATTTCTGAAAGATATACTGTATAGAGTGAATTTCTAACAAGCTTCCATGTGATTTTAATCTCTCGAGTGAGAGGAACCTGATAAAGATATAGATCCATTCTCACATCTTGGCATAAAATCATATCTTATTGGTTTAGATCATTCTGTGTTTTATTTTTTTATAGTACTAGTGTTTTCTAGTTGCAGCAGAAAATACAAACACTCAAGAGATCTCATTTTTCTGCTAAATGGATTTTCATTCCACATGAGTTATCTCTCTTTAGATATAAACATACACACACAGATATACCACGTACACCCCCTCACATTAAATGCCAAAGACACCATTAAATGTAATGTTAAAATAAAAAATCTCCAGGCTCGTGCTCAAAAATTCCTTCTTTTAAACATTCACAANAGCAACCTGGTCTAGAGGAAGGTGTCCCTGCCCCGGGCAGGGGGTTGGAACTGGGTAATCTTCAAGGTTCCTTCTAACCCAGACTGATCTATGATTCAGTGGAAACAGCCCAATACAAGGTTGAGCGACCACAGGCTCCCAGCAATCTGCTCTGAATTAGGGAAAAGCATGAGTGAACCTGATCCTGCATCTTGTGTTTGCCCAGAAGCCTGGCGGCATCCTGTTGGGATGCCTCTGTACATGTCTGTGCACACATGTGGGTGGACCTGGCTGGGCTGTGGGATTCAGACATGGGAGGAGGTAGAAGTCTGTACTATCTCCGAGTCTGTAATTCACTTTTGAAGCTGTCAGATATCATTACAATGTATTTCTGAAAGATATACTGTATAGAGTGAATTTCTAACAAGCTTCCATGTGATTTTAATCTCTCGAGTGAGAGGAACCTGATAAAGATATAGATCCATTCTCACATCTTGGCATAAAATCATATCTTATTGGTTTAGATCATTCTGTGTTTTATTTTTTTATAGTACTAGTGTTTTCTAGTTGCAGCAGAAAATACAAACACTCAAGAGATCTCATTTTTCTGCTAAATGGATTTTCATTCCACATGAGTTATCTCTCTTTAGATATAAACATACACACACAGATATACCACGTACACCCCCTCACATTAAATGCCAAAGATACCATTAAATGTAATGTTAAAATAAAAAATCTCCAGGCTCGTGCTCAAAAATTCCTTCTTTTAAACATTCACAATTTAAAGATACTTAAATAGTCATTCTTCAAACTTGAGTCAATTTTAGCCTCTGTAGCATAGCCCATAAAACAAGCTGAGAGTAGTAATTTTTGGGGGGAGCTATTTTGGGAACAGTGCACGTGCAACATCTCCATTGTTCTACAGGGGATGAATGTGGTCTCCACTCATGTTCACCTACCTCAAATAGGTCAGATGAACACCACCAAACCCCCAGTAACCATAATAAAATATTATAGAAAGGAACTAAATTTGAAAAGCGAGAATCGCTTCCTCCCTGAGAAAAGGGAGAAACTACAGAGGACAGTCTGAATACTGAATTTATGGCAAGCTTTTTCTTACAGAATCAGAGCCAAAAATCTGCTGTCAGTTACATTAGTATAAATCTGGAGCAGCTCCACTATCATCATTAGAGTTACAGGCCAATTACATAATGAAAAGAAGCATTTCGGGCTTGCCAAAAATCTTAAATGTAGGTCCTGCTTCAGGCCGTGCTGAAAGCCTAGATAAGTGGCCTGAATTTCAGTGCACCCTTCACCAGCATTTCATGTCACCTACCAGTTATTATTATGCCTATCAACAGGGTATGTATAGATTTATATTGTTATCAAGCATGATTTGACCTCTAATTCTGGGAATAAAAAGGAATTCCACCCATTGAGTTTTCATGTCTTTGATGTTAAACTCTGCAGACAAAATACTATTCAGGAGATCCTGATAAATGGCTGGATAAAATATCAAGGGAGATCTTAATGCATTCATTTGCCCTTCCTTTAAGATGTGGCTGTCGAAGGAGAACGTTTCATCAACCGTGCTGGTGAGATTCAGGTTGACCTGGATGTTTTAGGTGGCACAGTCCAGAGGAAGATTTTCTCTGACTTTGGGAAAGTACATTGCGCTACTTGACCTCTTGCTTCTCACACTTCCCCATGGCAACCCAAGAAGAGGATTGAGGTATCAGCCACTGTTCAATTTACTGGACATTGGCACTTTCTGGTTTAGCTAAAATACCCAATATTGTTGGGTGTTCTAGCTAAAACACATTTTCTTTTAAAAGCCTTACCACCTCTTACCAGCTTTTCCTCTTTCCCCATCTTACTGTACCAAAGATGGTGAACTTCCATGAAAATAAAGGAAAAAAAGGTGATTTTGCTGAACTGGAATTTACCCAAGAAGAATATCCTCCAACTATTTCTGCCAAACTATGAGCCCCTGCAGAGCTGCCATATGGGCACACACATGTTCACACATGCATACAGTGGACACAGATGGGTAGATATCCATGCAAGATTCACGAAAAGCTGGTATTAATCTCCAGCCGTGGCTGCAGAGCAGGAACACTGATCAATTCTTATTCACAGCATTGTTGAAAGGTAGAGTTCAGAGAGTGCCCGGTGTGATCTCTTCCCCCATTTCCTGAAGATGCAGAGTATGTAGAAATGTGAAGGGGAAAAAAAGGCAGGTTACTCCCAGCGGTGTAATTGGCCAGCAGTGCCTGGATGGGAGCCAGAAGATCAGAGGAAGAGGGGAGAGCACTGTGTAATGAACCGCATGCTTTTAATTTCACTTAAGAACTCAAAGCAGGAAAACCTGAGCTGTATCCATGGGGATTGCAATCAATAGTCAAGCAGATAACAAAGAACTGCTGCTCAGGATAGAAAACTGCCTGGGCCCATTAGTTTATTGCCCAGCCTTTCTTTGGGAATTTGCTCTTTCTTGCCTGAGCTTTTGGCTCCAGCTCTGAATCCTGCAAACACTAGGGAGCAGCAGCTTCCTTTGAAAGCATCCTGGCTGCACGATGGGGCTGGTGCTGTCAACTTTTGCCGTGTGCCAGCCCTTAAAATAAAGAGAGAGAAGCGGGGGGGAAAGGGAGGGGTGGCTGTTGGGAAAGCGTTCTTGATGATAATTTGATTGCATGCATTAATGATCAAAGTGTTGCAGACTAATTACCAACACTTACCTCTCAAATATTAAGTTATCATTTATTCCCCACCACCACCCCAGCTTTAGCTTTGCATCTACCCCCTACATTCAGGGCCACCTCCTGCCCACTGAAACCCGACAGCCTCATGAGCTCCAGCCCAGGCATTCAGGGAGCATCCCCTCCCCAGCACTGCCACCATGTCTTCTCTTTGGTGGATACTCTCCCATTCCAGGGGTCTTGGGAACCAGGTCAGCCTGGAAGAGGGAAGCAAAACATATTTTGCCATGATCTAGAGGGGTTCTTGGAAAATCAGCCCCCTCCTCTTTTTCATCTCTTGTCCGAAGGCTGATCCCTCCATGTGGGTACCTCAGTGCAAGGTGCCTGTGTCAGATTGGTCCGACTGGGTACCTGCCAAGCCAGAAATGCAAATAATGACAGTCTCAAATAATGTGCTTTTCGATGCTGCTTCCAGCATCCATTTTAACTACACAAATGCCAGCCTGCTGCCATCTGGTATCAAGAGGTACTAAAAGCCTCAGTGAGGAGCAGAGGGAATCTGGAGGATATTACCAGTTGCAAACAGGTTGCAGAGGAGGAGATTGCTTTTTAACCTGGGCTTTTCATACTCAAAAATTAACACAAAGGACTCTGGTAGTGATGGGGACTGAGGAAATACTCGTTTCAACATCCCCTCTGTCCCTATCTGTGACAGCAGGAAAAGCATCCTTGCTGCTTTCAGTGCCTCCTTTCTCTGGGGGAAGTGCAGGCAGGAGCAAATGCTGGGTTGGATTTTATGTTATGTTTTTAATTAGGTTATCTTTAATTGACTAACACCTTCCCCTGAGCCATCTTGCTTTGCTCAGAAACAAAATACCACAGAATTGGCCCATTTTCCACGAGCACTGTGGTATTTCCTCTATTCACACAGTTAAATAGCCTCCATGCAGATCTGGCTACCTCCTTGCAACTACTAGAAATAACCAAAATACCAGGACTAGATTCAGAACCAGTGGCAATCAGTTCAACCAGAGTGCAGTCACAAGAGTTGCATCTCTTCTGCATGCTGCTAAAGAGCACTCTTAATGCTTGCAAGGAGCTTTTCCTGGGGATCTTTGGGGTTTTTTCACCGCACTCCTTTCACAGGATGAAACTGGAGTTACTGCGAAATAAAACCTTCAGAGCTGCTTGTTCTGATGTGGTGCTTGAGACACAAGTGGGTGCACAGGACCCGACAGTTACTTCATCTGGAGCCTGGCTGTATCTGGGGAGGTTCCCAGGCGGGCAGGGCGATGCTCCACATGCCAGTGACGTTTTTTGGCAGCAGCAGCAGCAATGGCCAAAAGCTCCGAGAGCACAGCGAGGCTTTGCCGGAGCACACACACAGCAGATGAGATGTCACTCTGTTTACTCACACGTACTGTGCACAAACTGCCCATTATTGGCACCGCAAAGTTCCTGGCTGCAGGAGGCACGGCAGTGTCTTTCAAAGGACTGTAATGAAAGTGGGTCAGACGTTTTCCCTTCCCGGGGCAATCCTTTAGCATAAGCAGGGATTTAAGTGTGCACAATTCCCATTATCTGCAATTGTTATACTCTTTCTCACAAAGAAAGGGCTTCGTAATTCAACCAGATCTGTCAAGTGCACACCCAGTGACGAAAATGGCCTTTTAGATGATAGGGGGGTGCCCTTTCAGTGCTGAGGAAGGGCACAGCCCTCCTGGGAGAGAGCAATTCTAATCCTGAACCGATAAACTGTGCTTGATCTTAGAAGAAACATTTGCAGAGGAGTGTTTTCATGCATCTGTGGTGCTCGTTTTGCCACACGGTAGAGCCCTGGGTCTCCTCTACAGCCAAGAGAGTAGGTTCAGGCATGATCTAGCTGTTCCTGAGCTTCACAGCAGAGCCAATGGTGAGCAAGGCCAGCCAAAACCAGACCCTCCACCCATGGAGAAGTTGTCAGTGTGGTGCATCTCCCACACAGAGCGGAGTGGCAGGGCCAGTGTATGCAGGCAGGACCTGCACAACAAGGGAATATCTGAACCCTGTCAAGGCCACTGGCATTAGAACTTCAGACATTCACAAACTGGTATAATGTGACCTAAAGCAGGGAGGAGGTAACTCCAGGTTGTAAATGTCTCTTTAAGGCCCTGAAAAGCTGAGCTCCAAGCCATTTTAAAGATGCATGAAAGGCCCATCTGAGTGGCCAGTATGAGATCAATTCCCCATCTCAGGCATTAACATTTGGTGTCAGCTTTGCTCTCACTACAAACTTTAGAATAAAAAGTGGAAAATGGGAAAAGAACAGAGCATGTTGTAAAAAGTCTTATCTCTAAAATAGCCTTAAAAATTACTTCTGTTGCTCTCCTTGAAAGAGAGTATTTCAAAAGCTTTTGTTGAGCTGACCTTGCTTCATGATTCTCTTCCTCTTTGGAGGATGTAAGGTCAATAGAGAAAAAGAGAAATTAATAGGGCAAAAACAAGGAAGATGAAGAGAAGCCCTGTATTGCACTGGAAGGGAAGACAAGACTGAGAAACAAAATTGTAAAAAATCATCAGCATCATCGAGGTAAGTATGGGTGAGAATGTTGCTTTCTTTTGGGTCTGAGGGCAAATTTTGAGTCTTTTCTCACAGGACACTGCAAATAGCTCCTGATTTCTTACCCTACTCACTTCCCAGGACTTCACTGGTGGTGTTTCTCAGGTAGCAAGACTGTCTGGAAGCCCTTGGAAATAAAATGTCTTCCAAAGATTCAGAGGCAGACCCAAAGGAGAAAGTCCTCTTTTTCTCCTGTTTTGCTGCTTCTTTTAGAACAGCTGAAGAAATTGTACAAATTGACTCTCAGGTGCCACATACTAATGAGCATTTGAGAGCTTCAGGTTTTTGGATGACAAGATGGCAGCAAACCAGCACACATACTAAAAAAAGAAACGTGAAGCAGTCTCTGTCCACAAGAGATTAAAGCACAGCAGCAGTCAGGAAGGCAGCTTTCTAGTGGTGACCTCCAAGGGATCCAATATTTTTTCCACTTCCACAGGTCTCTGCTCACCAGTCGGAAAGATGATCTTTCTAAATGCCAGCTCATCCAACTCTACCCTGATCGGAGGAGAATTCAGTCTGGCTCTTGCCTCCTCGCTGGCAATAATGATTCTTCAAATGGAAATTAGCCGACAGATTTGATGATGATGCACGAGCCAGAAGAGAACACAGCTCACTCTGCCATAGCTCTGCAATCTCCTCAGGGAAAACAGGAGTAAAAATCCATTTGTGTTTGCAAACAAGATATGTCTTGAATGTTCACTGGGGACCTCTTGAGCAAGGAGGTGCCAATTTTACTGTCGTCTTTTCTAGACATCCCATAAAACCAGCAGCCCAAGTGCATGAGGTATTTTCTTCGCCAATAAAGACCTTTTGCCCTTGTGTCCTATACTGAAAGTGTTTCAATTCCTAGAGGAATTTTCGTCCTTCCTAATGTGATTACTAATCTGGGGATTTCTCATGCAGAGAAAGAGGGTCCATAGTTTGTATATTTTCCTTCTCTTTCCATCAATGCTGCAGAGAGGCACAACTCTTTGTTAGTGCACACCTGCAGCTACTGGGTCTCCATCAAATCTGCTGGGACTATGTTTAGGTCAAAAGGGTTTTCTCAAAAAGGCAGGAAGGCTCAGACCTCTGAAGATGTTAGCTTCCGGTACAGTCAGTGGAATTCAGGACTTAGGCAGCTCCAAGGAGGTACTCCCAGCTACTTGGATTAAAGTTACCTCCTCTTGAGAATAACTCCAATGCAAATTTTACCCAGAATTTACTCAGAAACTGGGTTTGACTGATAGCCTGAAGAGTTTCTGACAGTGTATTGTCCTTTTCTGTGCCACATGCTTGTAATTCTGGAAATGTACCTAGTGACTAGGACAGGCATTTAAGATTAGAGGCAGAAAGCTATTAGCACTCTCAATTTCTAATTAAGAAGTAAAAATCTATAGCAAATTAGCCATCTAAATAGAAGATAGTACCATAAATACCTTTGTAGAGCTTGGGCTAAATCCTTTTGCTCCCACCATAAATGATTGTTACCCTATGCTCCACGTTCATCTCGTCAAGAGGGACAAATGGGAAAAAGCTTCATGAAATTTAAACAATGAGTATAATTTCACAGAGAAAATTAATAAGAAGTCTGATTTAAGACTACAGACACTAACTCAGAGGAAAATTTAGCCTGACTATCTGAAAACACTGCGTAACAATTCTTTGAGACAGGAGATATCTCTCCACAGAAAGCGGGAGAAAGTAAATTTAAACCTAGGCTGGAGAAAACATCATGGCACTGAGGGAGAAGCCTGTGGTGAGAGAGGAGGACAGAATGAGTAAATAAAGCTTTTCTCCCTGAATTTTTGTCCTCAATGAAGGGACAAAGCCTTCCTGAGTTTATAGTGACAAAGAGAATGTTGCTGCAATCTCTTTTCATTTAAATTAGCAGGTCATCCTGGGAGATGTGGGGAGGAGGAGGAGGGAGAGGAGGGGACCTGCTTTAAATGACTAAAAGAAAAACAAGGACATCTCAAAGGATGAAGTGAATTGCTCAGAAAATGGAGTTTACTTACATATGCCAGCTTAGCATAAAAGGGCACTGAAACGCAAAAGCCCCTGAACAAAATACAGTGAATACAGCAAGTTGGAGACGTGGTCACAGGGAGTTTGTATCCAGGTGCTGGCTTAGTAATTGGGTCAATGTCTGCAGATTCATGAGTACGTGTCCCACAGGGAAGCAACAGAGCATGCTCGGAACCTACCCTGTATCTCCTGAATCCATCATCCATCCCCAGATAGCTTAATTCATTTAGAAGAAAAAAAAAATCATTTGTTTCTAAACCCCAAATGAGGCAACAAATTTGACAGTGAAAGAGAAAGAGAGAGGCTGGCTGTATGTCCTTGATAGGCTCTTTGCTTTCCCTTGGTAAACCATGAAAGATAGATTAAAAAAAGAAACTGTTGTTTCAGACTTGCATCCCCAAATTTTTCTGTTGTCATATCTGTTCTACTCTGTTCTCCAAGGGTTCCTGTGGGCTGTCTGTTGCTCTCTGAAAGAGCAGCCTTTACAAAGGCTGAAAGCAGAGTGCATTTTGCCTCCTGCCAGCATCCTGTTCACAGAGCCAGATGTGCCCCAGGGCATGCTAATATAAGCCAGGGTGATTTGAGGAAGGATCTGGACAGGCCTGGGGTGCCCATAGGCTCGCAGGGGCTTAGGTGAGCGCATCTGTCTTCAGAACGGCCCAAGAAAAACTCTGCACAACCCCGATGTCCTCGTCACCTTCTTCCACTGGCACCTTCCATGCCAGGACTAGCATCTGCTACAGGTTCCTCTCTCCAAGGAGAGAAACCCCTGTAGAGCCAGCACTTTTATTAGGGAGTCCTTTTTTAGTGTTCGAGTGTCTTCATGGTAATAGGGCAGGAAGTAGGTAGAAGGGACCCATCTGGCACTTGGAGAGGGACTCAGCAAGCTTTGCAGTGGGCTTAATTGCTGTGGGATTTGCTGGGAGCTGCAAACTGAACTCTAATACAGAGAAGCTTCCTCCTGTGGTTGAAGAGATCAAAAAGGACAGGTATAGAGAAAGGAGTCTGTAATCCTGCTGAGTCTCTGGGTAGTGTGAGGACCCATAGGGAAGACCTTGCAGCCAAGAGCAGGCAGTGTGGTGGTCTAAATTAGAAGAGGAACATAGCCAGTCAAATTAATAGCTCAGAAGTGCAAGGCACAATTGATACCTCTAACTGCACAAGACGTGAGCAGAGTTTTCCCCAAAATATCAGCCCAGACTAATGTAGTTGTCTCATGCTATTTGAACACACTCTGATAGCACACAGAGCAGCCTAAGGATTATAAGACAATGACTATTGTAAATGTAAGATCATGAACAGGGTTCGCTATTTGTCTTCAAAGCAATTCTGCTATTAGAGAGGGAGAAGAAAACAAATCAAGCAAATTATATTTGTTTTAAAATGATCAATCTCTTTATCTGATTCATTTGGCCAGTGTTCATGCTTGTCGGGTGTGACTGCCTGTACAATCTTCCATTGTTTCTAATGACCTGCTCAGGCTGGGGTTAATTAACCCACTCAGACATCTTTCATTAGCCTTCTTAGTTTAATAAAAAGCACTTGTGAAATTTTTAAAGGCTAAGATGAATCAAGATAAAAAATAAAGTTAAAGAAGATTTTTATTTAGCTGTTTCCCTCTTCGTTTTTCTCTGGGTAATGGCTACAAGCAGGCAACCAGCAGTAAGGAAAGATATAGTGCAACAGGAAGATTCCTAATTGCTCCTTCTGGTTACAAAGCACGGGGGCAGCCAATTGCTGCACCTTCATCAGAAGGGCATTAATTCAAAGCCCATTGCATTTATGGCTATCTTGGATCAAGCCTTGAAATAATTTTAAATCTGTTGTAAATACCTGAAAAATGTGTAATTACAGTCCCTTATGAAGGTAATTCTTTGATGACCTGAAGCCATAGGTGGAACATTGGAAAGCATGGGAGAGGTGTTCAATATTTAACTCTCTTGCAAGCTGGGAGAACAACATTTAAATTAGTAATAAACTCAGAGGCACCTCCAAGAAAGGCCAGTGGCTATAAAGGCAAAACTCCCATCAATTTTCCTTGAAGTACCTGCTGGAGAAACTCAGTGTTCAATAGAAATTCCTCCTGAAGTTCACTGAAACTTTTCACTCCACAAAATTCCTGCAGGGAGAGGATTTGTGAGGGGTGTAACTTGCCTGTGTAGGTAATATTGGTTCTATGCACACACTACATTAGCTTGGTAAGGACTGTTTGGAATTTCACCCAGGGAGCAAGCCATGAATCCAGAAAATCTCACAGGTTCTCAAGAGATGATGAAGGAGCTATTCCTTTTGATGCCTACACCCAGCCCTGCTCAGCTGGTCAGATGCCTGGACCCAGCAGCAACTATAGACAGAGGTAGTGGCTGTCTTAAAAAAACATCTGAGTGAGGGTGAGGTAAAAGGATGTCCAAGAAAGACAGACCAACCCCAAGGACAGCACCTCAAGAGTAGCTCAGCACAACCAAGTAACTGATGGAAATGGCCACAGTCTAGTCTTGAGAGACACATATTTAAAACTTATTCATTCCACCTCCTTTTCTTCTCATTCAATGGCTCACTCCTATGCTAAAACAAACTGTGAATGGGCAAGCATGACAAAATTAGAATGCACTGTAGGAGTGAGAGANATATGTTTAAGGGTTTTATACTAACAGAATTATATATATAGATCAACAGAAATGCATATTAACAAGTAGGTACACAAGTATACATTATAAAAGATATGTTTTTCATATGGAAATCATCACACACAGCTTAGCATTTTGGTGATTGACACAACATTATTATAACTAAATTGGAAAGTGTCTTTTCCTGTAACACCTGCCTCACTCTTTGTTGCAGAGAACACAGATGGAAGTTGTGAGACTCCCCATACTACCCCTTCCCTTTTATTTTGCATTAATGCTCTGACAGGAGAGGACACCCCACAAAAGAGGGCAAATCCTTAATTTGGAGATGGGTTTGAGATGTCCTTTAGCCCAGGCATGTGTGCACTGAGGCATACCGGGTTGCACAGCCTTTACTTCTTCCTTGCTGTAAGAGGCTGCACATACTGGTAGGAATCTGAGGACACCAGGACACCCTTCTGAAGGGGAGGGACACTGCAGCTCCCAGTGAGTTGTGCCCAGAACGCTGGCAGGTACAACCTGTGACTCACATCCACCTGGGGCAGCAGTGTTTGTTTTAGCACTGGCATCAGGGGGTCCCTTGCAGCCAGCTCTCTCTGCTCACTGCAACTCCTCTCTGCCCTATCTGTTTCCAGCCAGGAGTATGGATGGCCATTTTGCCAAGGTTATCATTCTCTGTGGTGCCCTGGAGCCCAGGATACATTTAGATCCCATAATAATTCTGATAATGATAATAATAAATAAAGCTGGAATCTTGGGAGGACATTTATTTTAATGATTCCAGCTCTGCCTGCTACATTCAGGGGTAATATCAGCTATCTATCTACGTCTTCCTTAATCTGGCCTAGTAATTTGAGGTAATATTTATCACATAAAGGGTCTGGGTATTTGCAAATACCTCTTCTGTCCATTCATAAGTCTCAAAACTCGGATTTCATTCAGCAAAAGAGTCCCATGGCTAACTAGCCCAGGCTTGAGGCATTTTCAATTTTGAGTTCAATCCTGACAATGCTGAGCTTTTTTCTGTTGTGCCGGGCTTGTTCACCACTCTCAACCTTCAAGGTGAATGTAGAGATAAATAAAAAGTTGGGCAGGGATACAATGATACATATCCAAATAATTTCCCATCCTCCATCTCTTCATGATTCAGGGTTGTATTGATCCAGAGATGTAATGTCTTCTTAGTTAGTAACACAGGTGGACTCCTCTCAGTGAGAATGTTTGTTTCCTCCCTGAACTTATACAAACTATAAGTATCCAGAATTTCTCATGGATAAAGGATTTCCATAATTTACACACTGCGCTGAGAGCAACACCCTTGTGCTCACTCTGTGTCTGCTGAGTGCTCACCTCATTTGGTGCTTCCTTTTTTCCTTCTGGGAAAAACGGGGAGCACTTGGTTCCCCAGGTTTGCAGGGTTCACCGGGAAAACCTCTCACTCTGGCAGCAGAATCTGAGAGACCCACTGAGTCCTCATGCATCTTGCAGCAGGTTGAGACACATGTCGGGGGAAATTACTGGGCAGCATCTCATCTGCAGTAGATCTCCCAGGAAAGGTCTTGCTTGGTGAGCTTGAAACACGTCCCGTTCAGAGGGCTGAGGCCGCTGCTTTTGCCTGGGAGATTGTGCTCTCACTCCTTTTTTCTCACATTGTCATCCAGTGAGATGACTCATGCAAATGAATAGCAGCTGAACTTAAATCAGAAAAGTCCTTTGGGACAATCAAAGGGCACAGAACCTGGGGAGAGGAAGGGGAAAACGTGTTTGCATAGTCATCATGACAGTCACCAGAGCAACGAACAATTAGATTCTTCCCTGTTGATGAATTAACAACGCTTAGTGTTCATGTAGTGTTAGCTGTAGTGTCTATTGTGCAATCTCTATGCAGGAGTCAACCAGGCCTTCAGGTGTTTAACTAGCAAAAATCCTCAAAAAGAGCGGAGCTTCACTTTAGAGAGAGCCTGTCCTCCCTCAGGGTGACCCTAGAGAGATAACTCCTTGACTCACCCATTCAGCTAATGAGGGTCAGTGCTGCTTTGTGCAAAAACTCCTCAAGGTGAATGAATCTCGTAGGAACATACACAGGTATGAAGCCACACAGAGGAAATCTTTGTTTCCTACAGAGGAAAAAAAAAAGGATGACTGTGTCTGTGTATAGGAAAGCACCCTTCCTTGTCCTTCATTCCCCCATCTTCCTTACAAGCTGGAATTCCTTGAATAAAAGGGGGCAGTGTTGAAACAGTGTCCCTAGGTCAACAAATGGAGGCTTGTTTATCAACACATATCTAAGGCACTACTGAAACACCATCTTAATTAATAACATGACCTTGTTAAATATGGAATCGAACTGCACATGCAAATTCCTGCTTATTTCTCAGTTGTGTTTGCTTTCTATTCCCAGTAAAAACAAGTGTTTACTCATCACCGAAGCTGCATGGAATGCAAAGGAGAGAGATCCTGCCACCTTTCCAGCTGCACAACCTCTACTGATGGTGCAAGGCATGGAAAAAGCAGAGCTTGATTTTCTCCAGTCCCAAGCAGGGTTTTCAATGACCACTCTTGGGAGATGCTCTGCCAGCCTGGGGCTTGACTTTTTTAATTCTGTGAGTGGCTGGAATGAGGCTGAGGATGGAGTCCCTGCTGGGAGGGGTTTCCTTGGCGTTGTTTGCAGGACCCCCAGCCTCAGAGCAGCAGGTCTCCCCCAGCATCTGAGCCAGGGCCATGAATGGGAGTGGGAAAGACAGGTTTCCCTCCCCAGGACCCAGCAGTCTCCTCCAGTCCCAAACTGAACCCTCATGCACAATACTCTCTGCAGAAAAGCTCTCTTTGTAGAGAACCGGCTGCTCTGGGAGGCTTCCATGGACATGCAATATTCTTCCATTTTAAGAGGTGAGTGGCAGAATTGAAAAAGCAAAACAAAACAGAGAAATCCTTTCTGTCTCCTGGCATCTTTGCTACTTCATTGCTTTATAATAAATGCACATTCCCAGCTGGCCTGAGGGCCCTTCTTTCCTGCCTGGGCAGAGGTGCTATTCATTCACGGTTCACAGGGGAGGGAAGGAGTCGTACACTCTGCTTTCATAGTCGTGTAGTCCCAAATCAGAAACATCCACAAGACACCATCTAATCAAAACCAGATACTCCCTGAGGGCACCACACACATTTAGGAAACAAGGGCATTCAGCCCTCCATGACCAAATTTATCAATGAAGGAGGGAATAGTCCTTTTTCCACCACACCCCCCAAGCTTGCTTGAAAAATAGAACAATATTCTCATCTCTCCTCTCGGTTCCCCACCCCCAAGTCCCCCCACAAAAGCAGACATTGAAACAGCTTACACATTGCTCAGGGATGCTCCTGTCTCTAATCTCCTGCTCAAGACAAAAGGACTCTTAATATAACAAATGTATTTCTTTCTGACTTCCCCATGGTATGGCTGAGGGAAAACATCCACAAACAAGGCAGAAATGCTACTGGTAAAATGAGAGACATGAAGAGGGAGCAGGACTCCAGGGCTTTGTTTTGGGTCCTCCCACTGCTCACTGTAGGGAGTGCAAATAAGTCACGCTTAACCTCCCTCCACAGTTTGTCTAATGCCATCTGGGTTTATTTTTGTGAAGTCTCAAAAAACTCGTGCTCACATTCAGTTTGTTAGTGCCCATGTGCAAGATCATACATGTAACAAAAGCTGCCTCCTGCCTGTCTCTGGGAGTGCATGACCCCTGCACATGACAAAAGAAGCCCCCTGGGACTGCTTGTGGCCTTGGGAAGTGGGCTGAGCGAGGTCTGGAAATCCCAAGGAGAGAGGTGATAGCCGCAGTGCAATTCCTGAGGGAGGGAAGCATGTCTGCCACCCAGCTTTGCTGAAGGGTTGACAGATACAAGGGTCTCTTGGGAGGAAAAAATACTGTTCTCCTTTCACTCATCCCAGGCCTCATCTTCCAGCACCTGAATGATGGAGAATGGTTTCCCATGGGATAATGCTGGGAGGGCAGCTGAAGTCACTGCCAGCCATAATTCAGCTCCAAGTGCTAAAATCCCTGGGGCAGAGGCAGTTTTCTTTGCTCTACCTGTTCTGTGCTTAAGACTGTGGGGACCTTAAATCCTGGTCCCAGCCTCAGTGTACGTACGCAGGACGAACATCAGGAGAAGCAGCAGCTCTGCAAGGAGCAAAGCCAGAGCCAGACTGTGAGAAGGAGGAGCCGCTGAGAACAGGGAGTTAAAACTAGAGGGTTATTCCCAAGATTGTTTTTCCTGCTAAAGCAAAAGGGTACTTAAGGATGGGCCTTAACTCCTTCAGTGTAAAGCATCATGAAGTGGAAAATGCCAGACCTGCCTCCCCACTCTCCTGCTCCTAAATGGAAACACAAGACTTTCACCCTTCCCTCTCCATTACTCGTGGCTTCTGCTGCTTTGGGAGGCAAGAAAGGGGACAAGCTCAAAATGGAAAAGAAAGCACTGAAAGGGATGATTAAGTGTGGGAGAAAAAGAGAAAGCCCACTTTTCTCCACACAAAGGGAAGCTGCTGGCTGATTGCTTTAGGCAATACACAAGGTTGCTTTGTAACACGGTTTTCTATCCAGGGTCCTCTTTTAAGTGCTGCAGTAGAAGAGGAGGGAGAAAGAAAGAATGGAAGTGGATTCAAGACCTCTTCACAGAGAAATGCCCAGCCCACCTTATAAGGCTTTTATCTCCTCTTGTCAAAAATAACTAGACATGGTTGAGGCTTACAGAGCTCCCAGTACTCATTGCTCCCAACTACCAAGCCCAGATGGTCATCCTGCTTCTCTGAAGTTGGCAGACCACCTCTCACTCCTAGTCTCCCTCTCAGGGACTGGGTTTTCCATAGCTTTCCTGCACAATGTCACTGTGTCAGGTCAGTCCTACATGGCTGGCTGGTGTCTCCCCATACTGTGAGAAAACAGTGATGTTTCTAACACTACCATCAGCTCATTTACCTAAGAAAAAAAGGGCTGGAGGTGAAGAAATAAGAGCAGGAGTGCAAGAAGCAGTAGTAAAGATGATGAGAAAGATATGATCAAATCTGGGAGATGTACTACCTATGGTGATGGGCAAAGCTTTTTTCAAAACTGCAAACTCCCCCAATGACTCATGACAATAATGATTTTACACTCACCAGTCCATGTGCTAAACTTGGCACATGGGAAACAGATGTTCATGCCAGCTCCTCATCAAGATCCTCGGTGTCTCTCCAAAGCCATGTCCCTTCCAAACCTCTCATTCCTCACCTCCCACTGAATCCTGTATTCTATGCCATCACTCTTCTCACTGGCCACACATACATTTTCAGTAAAGATTTTGGCTGTTGGGAGTGGAAAAGGCAAAAGAGTGTTGCTGTTCCCTTGTGCATGAACTTCTCTATGTTGCCTCCTTTAGGAAGCAACCAGAGCTTCCAAATCCCCCAGCCTGATTTCCAATGCACAGTGATTTATCAGCGTCCCCGTTGTCTTACCCACTCTTTACATTCAGCTATATATTTTGGGGAAGGAGATTTACTTTTTGAGTGATGTCAAAGCATTTGCTTGACGTGATGGAAATTTATGAGTTGTGATTCCTGGCTCCTCCCCCAGGACCCAGGAAAGAAACTCCTAGCAGGGGATGAGGAGGGGAAAGCAGAGTCTGCAGAGAGAACCAAATGGACACAGCTTCCCGCTGACAGGAGATATTTATGGATTTGCCAACATTTTAGTATAAAAATAAGGAGAGTTACTGAGGTGTGGGGGGAAAGGGCAGAAACAGCAAACTCAAACACAGCCATCAATCTTCTGCCTGCCTGGGGTGACAAGTGGAGGAGAGACCTCTGTTACCCATCATTGCAAGCAACCATTACATAAGGATGCAGATGATGGACAATTTTCACAGGCTTCTGCTTTCTTTTTCCAAAGGTCTCCTGCCCCAAGACCTTTGCATGGAAAAATGGCTCAAATAGACAAGACCTGCTTGTGCCAACACATTATTGAAGCAGGGCAGGACCTTGGAGGGATGGGTGGTGTTTTCCTGTGCAGCAATTGCACAGAGAGAGCAGTTCAGGTGTGGTGATACAGCTGCTCCTTGGTATCTGCAGGGACTCAGCACCAGGGCTGGTGGGAATGTCTGTCAGCTGCTCCATGGACTAGTCACTTCAGTGACTATAGACTTGTGTGATTGTCAGCCTTTCACAGCCAGAGTGTTCAGTATTACCAGTGATCAGTCCCATTAAGCAAGTCCTAGGCTGCTTCTCTTCCACTTCTACCCTTTTGCTTGTTCATCCTCCCTTGCTTCCCTCTTTCTCTCCCAGTGGTTTCTTTCTTACCAAGTGTTGCTGCAGGTAAGGGCTGAAATTTCTGCCTTTTGGTTACATTCCACACTGAAGGTCTCACCCATGAGATAACACTGAGAGCACTTCTGGTTCTATGGGCTTGGAGAACATCATTGTTGCATCAAAAATTGCTGTTTATGTGCTCTGGTGTAGAATCCAGCAGCCCCTCAGTTGTTCAATGTGTTGTTCCTCCAGCCCCAGTTTTTTCCCTGAGTTTTGTGACCAGTAACTTGGGATCCCACAGAAATGCAGCAGCTTTACAGAACCTCTCAGAGACAGAGGTGATGGCACAAAAGGATCAACCAGCATTCCTGGGAGCTCAGCACAGAAGAGGGAGGGTGCTATAAAGGGGAATCATGCTGTCAAGAAAACTTAAAACTGAACAAAAAGTGTTGATTTGGGGTTTTTCTGGGGGGCTTGCTTACTTCTTCTGTTTTTCAGTTGTTTCAGTAATAAATCATTAAGCATTTGTGCATATGTGTTCACAAATTGCTTGTGGATAGTCATTTGGCTTGTACTATTTTGTGCTTTAATTGTAAAGGATGGGCATTTTATGGAAGCATATTTCAGCTTATGGGCTACCCTGAGGATACAGCTGTCTTGTAATTCACGGTGTGTTACTGGTCAATGAAGTCTCATGATATTTATTTTATCTGTAGAAACAAAACTTCCTTTTCCAAAAGCTGAACACGTCCCAGCATGAGAGAGAATTCTGGGTAGTCACACTTGGATGCAAGCACCATTCTGCTGCACCCTTGATGCAAGCCTTCTCAAGGAGGAGGATGAGAGAGGCATGGACATGGGTCAGTCAACCCACTGTTGCAAATCCAAAACATCCCCACCAACCATGTGTTGTATTTGCCTGACGAAATCTCCAGTCAGTTCTTGAAGTTACACAACTTGTCTGTCCTTAGGGACCTGAAATCCAGTTGCATTCATTCCAACACATGTGGCCTTGTCACGCTGGCATGGCTGAAGAATAAAACTTCTGGACTGCAGGATTTGTGCTATGAGCTCCCCATGAGAGGCTGAGAAGAAGATGCTTCCTGGGAGAAACTGTGCCCAGATAAAAAGGAGCAGCTCTCCACACTGCATGTCTATTTAATTTCCCTGTTTTCAGGGAAAATTTTCAGGCAGTGCATTCTGGAGGAGTGATGGACTGCTTACTCTGCGGCTACACTGCCCCTTCCATCCTCCCCTCCCACCCCTCTGTTCAAACCCAACCAGCTGTGCACTGAAGGCACAAACAACAGCCTGAGCACGGGTCGGCAGCAGAGACACCAGGAAGGAGGTGGCTGGTGGCACGTGGGGACTCGGGGCGTGCAGTTGGCACGGGAGATCTGAAGCTCGCCAGCTGCTGGGACCCACCCCTGCAATCTGCTGCTGCACACAGCGCCGCAGACAAGGGCTTTGCAAAGGGAGGAATGAAACCCATGGCAGCAGCAAAAATTATTTACCCAAAGTTCATGAGCCTGTTATTAATGATTTCTCTAAGCCCCGTGTGCCGGCGCGGTTCTGAGTGCCCACCCTTTATTTGCTGCAAGGTAAGAGCAAATATGGAGTGACGCAGCACATCATAAACAGCTTCTGAGCACCACAGAAAATTGCCTGCCCCCACTGTCCTCCCAAGCAGGGACTGGAGTCCTGCATACCTTATTGCTCCTCGAGCACTTTCTGATTCAAAGCATCTCCCTGCAGACCCCCAGCTGATGTACAAGCCTGTAGACAGAGCGTGTTTTCTCTGCAGAGCCACAGCCCGTGGTTGAAAAGCAGCCTCAGACAACAGCAGCTATGGGGCACAGCAAAGGACTGTCCCACAGAGCATTTGCTGGTGCTGTGCTGCAGTTTGGTGCTAGCTGTGGTCAACCCATGCTTGTGGGTACAGTGGGCAAGCTGGAGGTTAATTCCCTGACCAGGCATGCTGCACTGGGACTGTGGGGCATCTGCAGCAGACACGCTCTGACAGCCTGGCACTGATGGACTCCTTCAGTGTATTTATCCTCTAACTCCTCATTAGATAAGGAACATTATAGATGATGAATTGGAGAGGAGAGTCTAAGCAGGGAAAGAGCTGTACACTGTAAGATTAAACCGAGGAGTTGGTCACCCAACAAGCTCAGCATCATCATCACTATGAAGTGGGTCTTCTGAGGCTAAAAAGTCTGACATTCAACACACATGGCAAAGCTATCAAGCCAGTGGTATGCTAATATTTCTACCAGGAATAAGAAGTGTTATTTGGATTAACCTTTCCTTGGCTGAGACTGTCACCCAGGAGTTGTCCTTATCATCGTGTTTGTAGTTCCTGCTTGCCAAACAGGAACTCAATTTTAATCAACAACTTGTTTCCCTTCAAGGCACCAAGCAGTTCTGCTTAGACTTTGGGATATGACCAACACTCCCCTACCCTTCAATAATACAAATGAGCAGTGCTGTTGCTTAGTAGTGATTTTTAAGTACTTATGAGACTAAAACTGGCATTTTACACAGTTTCCTCTGAGGAGACAGGAGTGGAAAGCAAGGCCAGTATTAGGGAAGGCAAGGACTGAAGTCATATATCTCTGTGCCAGCTACTGGGACATGGGGTGTTTGAATTATCAGTACCCACTGAACAATATGGGGGGTAAAGTGGCAATATTTACATTTCAGTTGGGAGTTAAGTTCTTTTGCTCCCAACTATCTTTAGACCCATTCAAGTTGGGGCACGTTTCTCTAAAAGCAGATCTGGACTAATCTAGGAATAACACCCTGGGAAATATCACAGGGGATTATATCTAATGCAAGTCACAAGAAAATGCAAACCAAGATCTTGCATGGAGCAGTTCCTATGTAGAGTAATTCCCTCTAAAATGCCTGTCTTCCAGGAAAAAAACTTGAGCTGATTATTGCTCTTTTTCTGGAGGGACAGAAGGTTTTGATTCTTTTCTGCAGCATCTTTCACAGTTGATGGTTGGCTTCCTTGCAGGGGACATTGTTCTCCCTCCTGTCCTGGCAAATGACCTAAGATTTTATCTGTTGAACTCACACAAATACAGACACTTGTTTGGGGGAACATAGATAACATTTCTGCTTCTTGCAAAGACATGGTCACCCTTGCTCACATGGATTGATCTTGTGTGAAGGGACTGGAGCCCTCACACCATGGCAGTGGGCTAATTCTCAGTCTTACTTTCAGCTTCCTGAATTTAATCTGAACTTTTCAGTGTAACACTAATGTTATGGAAAATCAGTTGTAATTTACAAGGACCATTATTGTTCTTCAGGTCAAGCAATCAATGCAGTAATTTCCTTCCACTTTAATGCTATTATTTGGCTGTAATCATTTCCAGTTGAGTTTGCATGAGAATGAAGTTGAAATTGCTCCTGGTCACATTTATCTGGAAAATTTTCAAGACTCTGCTCTAGAAAATCAAGACTTTGTTCCAATGAGCTTTAATTAATGGTGATCATGATTCTGCAGCTCTCTAAGGGCTTCATATCTTCTGGAGATGCCACCAAAGATACTCAAGGGATACTGTAATGCACTGTGTATTTCTGTCCGAGAGAGAGCTCACTATGGCCTTGGATTGCAGCCTGAGCACATTTTTTGTCAGCATTTTAGCAGCAAAACTAAACCAGAAAAAAGTCCCAAAGCCTCTCTTTTATGGACAGTCAAATCAGCCCTCAGTGATTAAGGAAACCAGAACATTGCCTGGAAAGCAAGGCTCAAAACACAGCAGTTTTCTGCCATAAATCCTGTTCCTTAAACAACACATCCATATATAATGGTTTAAATAAAGCAGGGCCAGATGCAGTTCAGAAAGGAAAGTAGCTAAAAAGAATGCTATTATTTAGGGCTTTCCATAATACAACTACCATAGCTTATATATTGGTGCAGGGGTCTACAGCCCTTTAATTTTCCTGACAGGTTTATGCACAGTTATCCCTTCAGAGGCTGCCTCTGATGCCTCTTCTGCACTGTGTGATATTGCAAGTCATGAAGAACGTCAACACAGATCCCAGTCTTTTTTGCCTAGGATGTGTTTTTCCCCAGCATGTTGTTGTGTGGTCTGGGAGAAGGGGAGGAGACCTTATATACAACATATTAGGGTTCTTCAGTCAGCAGGGGCTGATTCAGACCATACATCAGATGAGAATCCATTGTCCAGTACTTCCCTGGGTCTTCAACTAGTTGACAGGAAAAAAGGAGAAACTTTGACAGTTTCTTAAAATCCTCGCAGAGACGTGCTCCAACAGCATCCAAAAGCAGCAGCACTTCATAAAGGCCATTGTTTGCTGAGATAGACTTGGCCTGGCATCCTTGTGCCTGTTAGAAAGTGCCTTCTGCATTGTTAAGGCCGGTGTCCAAAAGCAGAGGGGCTGTTGGAGCAGAAAATTTCAGGCACACTCGGAAAAGCATGGAGTTGACTTTGCTAACCAGGTTTCCCTTGTGCTTAGCAACAGCTCCAGTGGGCCCCTGGGAGTTTTCAGTAGTCGGGAGCCTTGTTCCTTGGCAGAAACGTAATGTTGGCTGTTTAGCATGCTGCTGAACCTGTAATCTACAGCCAAGCAATAGCAAACACTGGAGCCAAGTGAACAGCAGGCTTGGAAGGGGGTTGTTTGTGAGGGCTGATTTCCTCTGCCATTTGCAAAAGGGCATCCTGCAGCCAGGCCGTATGATTCTGGACTCTGCCTCACCATGGATGTGCTGCCTCAGTGCTCTGCTTGTACAAAATCCAGAGCCACTCCTGACAGATTCAGGTGACATCAGGTGTCTATTCAGTACGTAGGTAAGAGGCTCATTAAAATCAAAGAACGTGCAACCCCAGAACATGCACAGCAAAGCCAGATGCTGCAAATGCCTTTCCCCCAAGGTGCTGACCAAAGCAGAGCTCTCTCATATACCTGGCATCTTCTGAAACACTATTTTGTTCTTTTGGCATCATTTTTACTAAACCTCCACCCTGCTTTGAACAGCTTGCCTTTTTCATGGAGTCACTTGCGGCTGTGTCCCACTTCCAAAACATGTGTAGGTATCTCAGCCCATTCAAGACCAGAACCACTCAGAACCATGATCCACAATATCCCTTGCTGCTTCTCCCCTGAGTAGTTTTGAAGTAATGGATACTAATCACAATAAATTGCTCCAAATGGCTCGGCAGTTTGCTGGTATGGAGAAATTATGAGCAGGACAACTGTAGATTCATTTTCACTCGTACTTGCAGCCAGAATTGGCATGGACTAATGACTATGGCAAGTTGAGCAAATTCATTTTTGCCTGTGACCTCTGCCAGGATTTTAATGCAAGGTCTAGTACACTAAACTATTATCAAAGACTGTTGAACACATCAGTGCATCCATTTCTCGGGAAGCGTGGTGTGTACTTCTAGCACAATCCAAATTTGGGGGAAATGTTTCATTTTCCTCTCACCAAAAGCGAGTTTTGTATTTGCATAGTGAAAACAGGCACAACCTCTGCTTGTGGAGCAGAGTTCCCCTCCTCCCCTCTCCCCACAGTGAAAGGTGAAATTTCTCACTCAGCACCATGCTCTGTTCCATTATGTCCATATCTTTGTGTGTTGCCACACTCCTTTCCCTTCCTGTCATTTCCAGCAGGCAACTGGGATCGTTTGTACTAAGCTTTGTTGACAGAGGTAAAACAAAAATAAAATTGACTACAGCATAATGCATTCAAAACAAAAACTTGGGCTTCCTTTTAACTTGTTAAACAAAAAGCCAGGATACAAACACTTTTGGGAAATTCTAGGCCATGTCCCAGTTTTCCGTTTTTTCAATTCCAGCTCCAAATGAGAGATTTCATAATGGTTTACTTTAAGGTGTAGAGGGTCAACCCTCTATGTCATGTCCCAAGTGACCAGATAGCACAGGCATGCAAGACAGACACCATGTACACTGAAAAAGCAAGGAAAAGAGAGTCTGACACAGGGTTCATGTCCAGGAGATGACAACACATCCATAATGCTCCCTGTCACGGAGAGGGGTCCAAGCTGGACTGAACTTTGCAGACTTCCTGGGCAAACTGGTGGCACTGGTACCATCAGACTGTGCTGTGCCACTGACTTATGGAGGTGTCACTGAGGGTACCACATGCACTGCCTCCGTACCAGCAACTGTGGACTACGCTGGGGGGTCTGGGACAACCCTGCCATCCATGTCCCCTTCTCCTCACTTCTGAGAGAGCTAACTGGGGTCTGCAGATGGGAAGAGCTGACCCTTGTGCTGCCCAAATCATCCTGGGGTTTAGACAGCACTATCTCCCATACCGAGCTGCCATATGAAGTTTGGCTCAGCACCGTTTGGTTGTGTTGGAGTCTGAATCATCAAGCACAAGCCCTCCACCAAAGCAAATACATGACAGGCAAAAGAAAGCACAGAACACCTTGATCCAGGCATGGTAAAATCTCACTTCCTTGAGATTGTGTCCTCACACTTTTCCTCCCCAGCCCTGCCTCAGCATGCCAGACTGGTCACTGTCCCTGGAGTAAATTCCATCTGACAGCTACTTTGCAGGCTGAAGGCTTCACAGGGGACTCCAGGAGACCCACAGGTTGCCCTTTTGCCCTTGTTAACATCTGTATTATGGGCAACACTAATGGCAACACGACAAGCTGGAGATAGATGGATGTAAACAAACTCCCAGCAACAGTCACAGGAGAATTATTTGCATCATTATCTCTTTCTTCATTACCTGTAAAGGATCAGGACATTTATATTTTTGACATGTGCTGCTGGTCAGTTTAGCAGATGCTGGTTTAATTCTGATCCTTCATTGAAGAGGGGAAGAAGAAGAAGAATTGGAAAGGCTTTGCCCTTTTTTATGGGAAGGCTCTAAAAGGTTGAAGGAAAGCTGAAGATCATCCCCAGCAGTGGTGCCAGTCTGTTTATAAGCTATGGGTACAAGAAGCAGAAACTCTCAGGTTAGAAATCAATCGTCCTCAAAAAGAGAGAAAACAGGTATTGGGGCAGCACATGTTATAGAAATCACATGGGAAGGTCAGTGGATGAACAAAAGAGCACATGGTGCAACTAAATGTGGGCTTTCTGTCAGTGTCCCAAGGTGTTGAAGGGAGAGAGATTTGTAGTGCTTAGGTGTGGGAAATGATTAGGGAATATTCATTTTTCCAGGGTGACCAAGGGACTTTTTGGCTGCTGTCAGGACCATGTCTTGGAGAGCTCCATGGAGGAACATGCAGGTGGGAATTTCTCTGAACAGGAGCAGGCAAAGTGCAAGAGCTGCATGAACTGGAAAGAAGGATGGACCATATCTCTTTCTTTAAAAATCAGACCGATGTTTAGGTTATCCCCACACACACTGAGTCACCACTGTCTTTGAGGCCTGGTGGGTCTCCTTCAATCTGGAGGCCTTGAAAGCAGAGATGAATGAAGAATATTCTCCTCAGGACCCTCACTACTGAAAGGATATTCTGCTGCTTGTAAGGATGGGATGTGGGCTGAGGAAGTGTGTGAAGCACAAGCAGTACATAAATGTGGCTACCTGAATGGTAGAGCCGTGGGACAATCTACTGGAGGCAGGAGTTGGCTTGCAGAGCAGTAACTTGATATCAAACTCTACAGGACCAGAAGCGAGGGGAATTTTGGTTAAATCTCCAACCAGGTCTCCTCCAGACACACAAGAGCGTTCAGCTGGAAGTCCAGGAGTAGAGCCATCTATGAAGGAAAGGTGCAGGGGTGAGGCAAGGTTCCTGACTCACTCCAGCATTTCAGCTGTGAGAAGAGTTTGTCTTTTGCGTCCCGTGCAGTCCTCGGGCTCTGCAGCCTCCAGCTGTGCTGCCAGGCAGAGCCAGAGCTGCTGGCTTTGATGAAATGGGCAGCTCCATGCTGGAAGCTCGACAAAGGCCAGCAGTTCATCAGACACAGGCCAAAGAGCATCTGCAGTGGGACATATGCTGGAGCTCTGCTTGGCCTCCAAGCAAAAGCCACTGCTGATGGATGTAATAAGATACATAGAGGGTAAAAGCCCCCCAGTCCAGCCAAATTCTTGTCCTGTGAAGCCATACCATGCCTAGTACCCTAATGCTCTTACTTCTTCACATAAGAAGCTGCAGCCTTTAATCCTGTAGTATATATTAACAGTCTCTTATCATTTTCTTGATCCTAAAGGCACCACTGTATTTTTCAGGTGACATGTCTAAAAGAGGTAGTGTTATGTCCCAGCAGGATCCCAACATGACTCCAAAGATCTTCCCAGAAATATAAAACCTGCTTAGAAACAAACTTGCCCAACTCTGTCACCAGTAAAAAAATCCCAGGGAACCAGACCCAGCAAGGAATTAATACAACATGCCATGTGATACAATTACTTCTTTTTATGAGTCAATCCATCTGGTTGTTTGGTTTTTTTTTTCAGACATTTCCCTATAACACATCTCATTTCTTCATCTGTTTTTCTTATTAAAAAAAAAAAAAAAAAAANAAGAGCTGCATGAACTGGAAAGAAGGATGGACCATATCTCTTTCTTTAAAAATCAGACCGATGTTTAGGTTATCCCCACACACACTGAGTCACCACTGTCTTTGAGGCCTGGTGGGTCTCCTTCAATCTGGAGGCCTTGAAAGCAGAGATGAATGAAGAATATTCTCCTCAGGACCCTCACTACTGAAAGGATATTCTGCTGCTTGTAAGGATGGGATGTGGGCTGAGGAAGTGTGTGAAGCACAAGCAGTACATAAATGTGGCTACCTGAATGGTAGAGCCGTGGGACAATCTACTGGAGGCAGGAGTTGGCTTGCAGAGCAGTAACTTGATATCAAACTCTACAGGACCAGAAGCGAGGGGAATTTTGGTTAAATCTCCAACCAGGTCTCCTCCAGACACACAAGAGCGTTCAGCTGGAAGTCCAGGAGTAGAGCCATCTATGAAGGAAAGGTGCAGGGGTGAGGCAAGGTTCCTGACTCACTCCAGCATTTCAGCTGTGAGAAGAGTTTGTCTTTTGCGTCCCGTGCAGTCCTCGGGCTCTGCAGCCTCCAACTGTGCTGCCAGGCAGAGCCAGAGCTGCTGGCTTTGATGAAATGGGCAGCTCCATGCTGGAAGCTCGACAAAGGCCAGCAGTTCATCAGACACAGGCCAAAGAGCATCTGCAGTGGGACATATGCTGGAGCTCTGCTTGGCCTCCAAGCAAAAGCCACTGCTGATGGATGTAATAAGATACATAGAGGGTAAAAGCCCCCCAGTCCAGCCAAATTCTTGTCCTGTGAAGCCATACCATGCCTAGTACCCTAATGCTCTTACTTCTTCACATAAGAAGCTGCAGCCTTTAATCCTGTAGTATATATTAACAGTCTCTTATCATTTTCTTGATCCTAAAGGCACCACTGTATTTTTCAGGTGACATGTCTAAAAGAGGTAGTGTTATGTCCCAGCAGGATCCCAACATGACTCCAAAGATCTTCCCAGAAATATAAAACCTGCTTAGAAACAAACTTGCCCAACTCTGTCACCAGTAAAAAAATCCCAGGGAACCAGACCCAGCAAGGAATTAATACAACATGCCATGTGATACAATTACTTCTTTTTATGAGTCAATCCATCTGGTTGTTTGGTTTTTTTTTTCAGACATTTCCCTATAACAGATCTCATTTCTTCATCTGTTTTTCTTATTAAAAAAAAAAAAAAAAAAA
>VYZR01087781.1:4094-14599 GCA_013400675.1 Oxylabes madagascariensis
CCTCCTAACCCCACAAGCTGTGTCCCAATATCTTCACATGGCCAAAAGCCAAGAAAGAAAGACACTATTTACCTGAGACAAGTGAAGGGAAAGAGAACAGTGGGAGCAGCTCAGAAGCAGGAGATGACAGTAGTTCCGTACAAGCCCCACTACTCTGCTGGAAGATGGAACTGAGCCAGTGCCAGGAGAACTGAGCATCCCAGGGACAATCAGTTAATGCCAGCCTCAAATGCCAGAGCTGAGGATCACCTAACATAATAGCACAACACGACCACTTCCACATGACAGGCAGAGACCCTGCACCTGAACCACCCAGAAGCCAAACAACAGTCAGAAGAACAAGCTGGCCATGTTCTTGTATTTCCTAGCTGGCCTAGTTCCACATCTGATCCCATGATCTCATCTCCAACTCGTACTTGCTACATTACATTTCATTCCAAACCGATAATTTCTTCTCTTTTTCCTTTCAACTATCAGCTTTGTATCTCCATTTTTTTTAATATACATTGTAGTCAATTTTTCCGAGTAAGTATATGAATGAAGTCTCCTTCAAAGCATTTTTAGTGGCCTTTCCACACCAATCACAAGGCAAACACCGGCAGAATTCCTACCAAGTGGTATTTTAAATCTTCTGCAGCACAGCTCCTTGGGACAGACACCAATTAGTTTTGATGTACAAGATGCACTAAAGTATTACTCAAATTAAAGGATGAAAATATCTAGCATATGGCTTTATATGCATGTTTTATGAGAAACATTTTCAAATTGAACATTTTTTCCTAGAACAAGATATATCAATAGCTGACTACCAACTGTCTTCAAATATTATAGACTCAAAACGTAAATCTCAGTTACAGATCTTTTCTGATCAAAATTCGTGATCGCTGCAAAGACCTGAACTACAAAATAGCTCTCCCTGATGTTATTTCAAGCAGTGAACCAATTAATAGTTTTCTTCTTTCTTAGAAAGCCTCATAATCTTTATATAAAATAACAGGTTAACACAAAGAACTTGTTAATGTGCATAAGTGTGTTGCTAGAAAGTTTACTGGAAGGTATTTCTCAAGTAGCTCAAAACCACGCAGTTATGGAGGGTGGCAGATGTAAACGGATAAACGTGCCAGAACTACTTGATAATGCTGACAAGCAGAACTTACTGTGTCAACATATTGCCCAATTTAGGGGTGGGAGGTAGAAGAAAAAAGACAACCAGAACCTTGGCAGCAAATTAAACTCTGAGACTAATTTCAATTTAATTTTTATCAGTGTAACTAAACAGTTGCCTCCTACCAACAGTATGGTTTGAAGGTGTCTTTGGCACTTCGTTAAGTATAGCAGCGATCAACATTAACCCAGATTACAATTTTTAATAAGCAAAATTCAACAACTTGTATTTTAAAAAAAAGGAACCTAATAGGAAAAAAAAAAAACCACAAGTGTTCTGAGTCTCTGAAATCAGACTGCTATACCAGCTGGTGCTGAGAATAGCTCAAGTATTTGCTTTCAGCTGAACATGAAAATGCCAGGTTAAATTCACAGAGAAGAAAACAAGATTCCAAATTTATACATTGGCTAATACTTAAGTTTTTGTGAAATCTTTATTTCAAAATCAAAAGAACTTTTCTTTAAAAGCAGTTAGCTATTTTTTTCTCCTCGTGATGAGCAAATATCTGCCAGTTTAATTTGTGATAATTTACAGTCACAATAATAAAGTTCTCTATTCATTTAAGATGTATCTCACTAACCAAACCACAGAAATAAGTTAATTTACTGTTGTTTTCACTACTAATTCATATATACCAAAATTTGTAATGTCTTACATGTAGACAATTAGGAATACTTGTAAATTGAAACACATTTCCCACTCCTAAAAAATGACTGGGAGCTATTAGCTTTTGTGGCGGCTGTGTTCTGTGCTACATAGTATTTACACCAGGCATATTGTGTCTAAAGTGTAATCTTCCTCCAGCCGTCAGTGCTTCAGAGACATTAACCAGCAGCTCAGCAGAAGCCACTCCACCTTCATTTAGGGCAGCCAATAAAAAAATTGCAACTCTCCCTTTAAACAGAATGAAGCAGCAAAATGAAATTTCAGGGCTGACTATAAGATGTCCTCTTTGAATAGGACTGGAAAGTGCATGTATTTTACTTCAACAGTCTCCTAAAATAACAGGGGTGCGGGTGCATCTGTTTGACTTTTTTAAACTGTGTTTCTAAAACTAAGTGTCAACCTAAATGCTATTCTTACAAAACTGGTAAGTTAAAAATGTTTGAGAGATTATACTTTCTTGAGAAAACAAATACCTCAAGAGCAAGCACATATGAACGATTTAACAGTATTTCAAAGCAGAAAATGTTGACTTCTCTGACACTAAAACAGCTAATCTAGAAAAAGTCCGAGATTCACTTCACCTAGTATATGTGTAACTGCAAATGCAAGCTCTGCTTTTTTTCAACTTAAAATGGATTTCACACCATGACAGGTTTCATTCTGCATTAAAATTGCAAATCTTCCATTTGGCCCAGTTTCAGCTGCAATTGATCTGCTTTGTCGTCATAGATTTAAAAAAAAAAACAGTGAAGGGCACTGCAGCTTTAAATATTTCAGAGCTATGTAGCTAGTAAATAGACTCCATTGCAATATGGCTCTGAAGGTCGTGTCCTATTGTCTCTTTTCTCTNTGCAGCTTTAAATATTTCAGAGCTATGTAGCTAGTAAATAGACTCCATTGCAATATGGCTCTGAAGGTCGTGTCCTATTGTCTCTTTTCTCTGCAAATATTCTGAACAGCATAAAATGGTTTATTTTATACAATACCTCCCTGCCATTTCTGAATCATGTCAATTGTATTAGGCATTTCCTTACTGGAAAGGACAGATACGCCACTCTTTCCATACACACCCACGCTGCTTTGAGATGTATTCAAAACGTCCACTGTGAATATAACAGCAGGGTGTACGTATTAGATGTACACAGCTTTTCATATGGATGCCTTATGCGAACAGACTCCCCGTTAAATCCCACCACAACATAAGGACAATTAGTTATTGCAATGGTGATAAAATAATCAACGGAATTTCAGGTCAAGAAGCATCTTTGGTTAAAATTAACAGCCCAGTTAGAAAACTGAAGCCAGCAATTTCAACATCTCAGCTTTCTAATATATGGGAGAATATGAAAAAAAATTCTGACACAGCACGAAGGGAACACAGTCTGCCAAACCTGTTTTTCATGAAGGCTCCTACCTTTCAGATGCTTAAAAAAAGAGCAAAAAACAACAAAAAAAACCCCTCCCACACTCCACATTTAACAATAAGTTACAAGAAAAATAAGATTTTTAACCTTAAGCTAGAATTTGCAATCTTTGTGTATGCACTCCCTAGGTTCAACCCCACTTCTTTCATGTAAGGTGACCATTTGATAAAAATATGAGTTATGGAGATGCCACTCAGACAGAACAGTAACATGAAACAGAGCCCCACGAAAAACACAAATTTGTGATAGCTGTCATCGTGCAGAAGGTGCATGTAGTCATTTACCTGAAAAGGCAACAGATTGTTGCCATTGTCCGTCCTGAACGCGTTGTCTTCCATCCAGGATTTGGGGGTTAAGGGTGCAGCCCGCGGGAACTTCGGAGGGGCAATGACATTGCTGGAGAAGGGCTTTTTAAGGGGTGAAATGGGATTGAGGGGGGAGGGCACGCCGACTCCTACTCCCACACCAACCCCCACTCCAACTGCCCTTCGAGGGTCCCTACCAGCCTGCAGCCCACCCCAAGGGTTGGAAGGTGTACTCCAAGCTGCGTTTTGATGGTTATTCCAGCTGGAGGAGGAAGAAGAAGAGGCAGAGGAGGAAGACGGTTTGCTGGTCATGATGGGCTGATGGCTGTAAGCAGCATTTCTCTGGGCAAAAGGTGCCTGATTAGGACTCACAGGTGACCTCCGCTGCTGCTGCTGCTGCTGAGCTTGCTGCTGCTGCTGCTGATGTTGGTGATGTTGAGTCTGAGCTAGGCCAATCTGAGGTGAGAAAGTGCCACCAAATACAGGGTTGACATGGTGTGGAAAATTCTGGAAAAGCATTGTCCCATTGACTGGAGTAATCCCTTGGAAAAAGCTATCATCCACCGTGTTTGTGGTCCCTGTAGACCAGGTGCTGCCAAACGAGGGAGACAAGGAGGTGCCGGCTGCAGGTTCTTGTTGAGGCTGGTGAAAGCTCAAGCCAGGCAAAATGGGGGACTCCATCTGCATCTTCTCCTTGCTATTTTGGGAAGGAGCCGATGTGCCGATACTAGTCACTGAACTGCTGTCTTCTGGTTTGGGTGTCTCCGACGAGATAGGTGTAGAGGGGGCTTCTGCTGAGTTTGGATCTTGCTGCTGCTGCTGCTGCCGCTGCTGCTGGGGCTGGGCTTTGCTTTTGTCCATCAGTAAATCATCCTGCATGGTTTGCGCAGCTGAAACAGTAGGGGAAAAAACCACAAAGACAGATTATTAACATTGTCATTCATACCGCAAGCCAGTCCGTTTTAATCATTTGCCAGCCAAAAATCTCGTCCTATTGCTAGTACTGTGCTACAGCATATTGCAAGGCAAACCCGTAATCTTCCCCCTCCCCCATTTAGGAATATGTAACCTTTGATCGCGCTAGATTGTCTCTAAAATATTTTTTAAGATGCTTCACCCTTTTTGATGCCTTGTTTCCCTTCAGTCTAAATGAGATGTGCTTATAGGGCAGAGATATACAGCAATTTCGCCACGTCTCTTTTCTCTTACACCGGAACTCAGAGCTCTCACCCTGCAATGAGAAACTGATTCTGGTTCCTGTTTTTCCAAGCACCCTCCTCCTCCACCTCCTCCCCCTGGTTATTTGCATACGTCAATAAATACTGCTGCGTCCTTCAGCAAGGTTAAAAAGACACCAGTCTTCGCTCTTCTCCACCCCCTTTTCTATTAGGGGACCTTTAAAGGAGCCGGGTACCGATTTTCCCTAATTAACAAGCAAGCTGGCAGTGATTGAGGTTTATCGGAGCGCAGGGACGCTGGCGCTGATGCGGGAGCGGCTCCTCGCTGCACAATCGCTTCCTGCCCGCTCTGCGCCCAGCCCGCGCCGCTCCGGGCAGCGCCGGCGATGGCACCGCCGCCAAGGGGGGCCGGGGGCGGGGACACTCCGCGTACAAAGCCACCGATGGGTGGTGGATTTGCCTTCGGTGACCTTACGATCTCCCCGCGTAAAACGCTATTTTACATCAAAGCTGTCCTTTACTTGAAGGTATAGCTATCTGCTCGCTCTATTTATATACATACCCGCTCTATTTATACACCTACATATGAAATCATCTGTGATTTGTCCATTAGAAAAACCTAAGGTCAAAATCAGCAGACTGGGGAGGTATTATTAGACTATGCTCTTTCTGATGCTTTCAAATGAAATATAAAACCAGGAAAAATCGAAATATTTACAATATAGACATGCTGCATGTTAAAATCATCTTTATATGCACAAGACAAAGACTAGCGATGCAAATTATTTGCTAAATCAACACGTAAGTTTAAACTTTAGAAAGGAAACATATGTGCAATGGTTGAGGCTTATATCTGCTAGAAAAGGTGCTCCATATGAAACAGGGCAGATGAGAGAATTTTATTATTATTTTGAGACCCAATACTACTAATACAATGCAGACATCAATGAACAGCAATTGTATGAAATCGCAACAGGAACCTCCATATTTTGCAGGCTTTTAGTCAATTGAGGAGATCATTCTAAATCTCAAAAGTATTTTCAATTAGCCCCAAATCGCTTCCTTTAATTGAGTAACTATGTCAAAGATGGCCATCTCTGAATACCTAACTGCATTGCTATTGAGTTAATCATATGACATTTACATGCCTAAGACTGCATTCTTTAGGATTGTTTTTGCAATGTAACGATGCAAAGCCAAATCCATGAACTGTTTAAGAAAGGTAGCAAAGTGTGAAACTGTCGACACTGTCCTTTCTGACATCAGATGGTCCAGGTGTATCTTACATTTTTTGTTCTTTCCTTTGAATATCTTCTGAGGCATGCACACACATTTTAGCTAAAACGAAGGACAGGAGAGGTTTCTGGTATCTAATAAGTTACTGCTTATGGTCCCCCTGATTTACCAGTTCAATACGTAAAGCGAGCAGCAAGGCTCCCTGAGCAGACCCTGCTGTGAGACAACATTAAGCTCCTAAGGACGGGCTAAACCATTGCATCTGTTCCAGGCAGCGCTGCTGCTGCTGGGAGTGCAGAAAACCTTGCAAGGCATTTTAAAGCAGTACTGCAGTAAACCACAATATTCCAAGCTCTGTCTGTGTAACTTTCCATTAGCTTCACTTCTACCCACATCACTATTACTCCTAAGGCTACATAAAACTCCTGATGACTCCACATCAGAGGCAGAAAAGGATTATGTGTATCCCTCTCCCCTGGGTCTGAGCTATCGGTATAAAAATACATTTAGAGAGAAAAACATAGCAGCTGAAATGTTAAAATTCTGTCGTCAATAAAGTTATATTTAAATGAATTAGTCACCAGGTTATCTATAGTGGCTAGTACAGCAGTTGTTTCAAATATGTACCTTGACTTAGCTAGCTAGTTTTGAACTTTATCCTAAGGACCGTGATTCATGTTCCCTTCCATATTGCTTCTTAAAGGCAAAAATCACTGCACAGTTCAACACTCTTGTCAAGGTCAAGACCTTCCTTTAATGAATGAAGCCAGTCCAAATGAAAAAACACCGGTTAATAAATGACTTTGAAAGACAGGTCAGCCAATGTCTAATGTTGGACTAGTATGCAGTAGTCTTGATTATTTGCTGGTCTAAGTATTTGTACAAATTTACAATCCAGTACAGGAAATCTATATCCCCACAGCAATACCAGCTCCATATGCATGCAGAAACCCACGCAGCCAACACAGAAATGTTTAAGGAACAGTTACCTTTGGATTTTCTGTATTTAAAGATCAACAAAAGGACAGTATATTTATTTTCTTCTTTCAGGTTTGGTATATGACAAATAGTCGACCAGTCTGGCAAGAGCACTTTGACAACTGGAAGCTGTGAGCGCATGCTCTCCCACGGAATCATGGGGTTTGAAGTCTTACCCACAGACAGCATTTCAGAGCTGCTTCCTGAAAGGAAGCGAGCTCGAAAGGAAAAAAAAATATGTGCACACTCCCTCTGCCCAGGGGAAACTGCTGCAATCTCAATCATCAGCTCTGAGGAAATATTTGTCAGACTGAGCTGAAAGTGACTAACTATGAGCTTTTAAACAGTTTGATTTAGAAGCCCAGATCAAATAGCCACCTATTCAGAACAACTGCTAGACAAAGAAACAGTTCCAGTATTTCCAAACTTCCCTTAAAAGCTTCTAGCATAAGAAATTAATTATAAGCTCATACCAGCTATAAAATTTACAGCTATTACAAAGGAAATCGTGTCACATTGCTTAGCTGAAGAATATATTAAATAATCACATGCCACAATTTCTAAATATATCCTGAAACTCAAATAGGTCAAGTATGAAAATTTAAAAACAAATCAAAATCGTAACATAGGTGAAAAGTTGTACTATTTGAATAGTTTCCAATTTTCATGTTACAACTTTTTCATTACTGAGTTGTTACTACACTGAAAATTCTACCGAAACAAATCAGCAGCTAAGAAGAAAATCAAGGTGTGAGTGTTACTATTTAACATTCCATCTATTCTGTACATGGTGGTGCCACACTTCACCTCCCTCCCCTTTCACTACCCTCCATCTACATATCTCCAGCCTCCACATCAATACACAGCCTGACAGGAGTTCTTCTCATAAGATATTAATATCGTGATCATTACTGTAGGCCGGGTAAAATTTTCAGAATTTCATTCACTGGCACTTGGTGTTCTGTTTTGCACTAGTGCGTGAATGATTCTGCATATTTATTCTGGGTAATTCGTAATACGAATTATTCAGACCAAATAGAAATGCTCACAAGGAAATACATAGTTGAAATCAGAAGTGAGAAAATAACAGTGTTTAATAAAAGTGCAGGTTGATTTTCCAAGGATGAAATATGCATAGCTTTGTGCGTGAAAGAGAGATGACTAAAGCTGAGAAAGATAAATTAGGGCAGTTGAAAGTGAGTTGTTCTAACATTTATGTCTCTGCTTTCTGCACTCTGTTTATGTTGGACCGTATGATCTGCCTGCCCTAAATTAACACTGTAATTAAGAGTTTCTCAACACTTGCTCTAACCTGTTTGTGCTACTCTGAATCATTAAAGGCAGCAAAACTGCTTTCTTACAGCAATTGAAAATACTTAATTTTATGAACTATCCCACCTCTCACAGGGCTGGCTCTAAGCATTCTATGCCCCTCCTTTATGTCCCTATTTATTTGTGGGTTATTGCTTTTCAGATGATTTGAGGATTCACATGCAAGGGACCGCACTGTTTCTGTCAGTTCTTCCCAGGAGCCAATTTCACTTGATAGATCAATCATTAGGATAAGGAAAAGCACTCCAGAACCAAAGGAAATAAAGACGTAAAGATAGTTTTTGATCAATTAGCCACTAGAAGAAAACAATTTTTTGGCTGTTTCTAGCAACCAACTCCCTCATAACTGGAAGTTAAAAGATAGTAACGACAGCTGAATCAGAACACAAGAGCTTAATTCAATCTGGTATATGAATTACTTGACCTGGGCCAGTTCCAAAGAAACAAATGTAAGAAAGGCCCAAATAAGCCAAGCTAATTCAATTAACATTGTATAAAGTGTATTTTTATTTTAAGCAATTCATTATGAAGCAATTTAAGCCTCTTTAAGCCTCCTGTGACTAACAAACCATGCTAGTCTTTTTGACAGAAAGTGACTATTCCAACTAGCTTGAAGGTTAAAATGAAGCATTATGGTACTGCAAAAACTCCAAGTTTTATTGTAGAAACACATTTTTCAACTTAGTTTCACTTTAGACTGACTGAGGGCTACTTATCTTTTAAAAAATGGAACCAAGTAGATGAAAAATGCCTAACTGATCTTGTAATTTAATTTTACATATTGCTATCATAGCAGTTAACATTTAGATTTGCCAAAATAGAATACTCCTATACTGCCAGATTACTTAACTTTGTTGTAAACAGTGAATAATTTCCAGTTTTAATATTGCCAGGTCAGAAGAACCATATTAAGGTATAGCTCCTTCTGTATTTGTCTCCTTTTCCTCTTTTTCAGGCCTCACTGGAATAGTCATATATACATATATGTTTAATCTAACTCCATTTCATTCTTTCAGTAATTGCTTGCCAACTTCTTTATTAAGGTTAAATCTGTATAAATTTGTTATCAAACCGTTTCATATTTTTAAAAGTTGATATTTTGCAGTAAATCCAATAGTCAATATTAGGGCTCAATTTTAAGCCCTGAATAGCTTATATTGCTTTTGGTGATTTTCATTAAGTTCTTGCCTCAAATGCACAGTTTTACTGAATTTACTTTAAATGGCTGCTACCTCCAGTCAGTGTCCAGGAGCTGAGCTCTGGCAAAGCTCCCTGAGGAGCAGCCACTTTCCCTCACGCTGCTCTGGCCAAACAGAGCCTGCTCCCAGGAGAGTTCTCCCGGCTCAAATGTACCCACTCACTGCCAGGTGCAGGTAAGAGACGACAGAATGAGGCAGAGCGCAGGAAACATCAGCAAAAAGGAAGGAAGAAACAAAGGAGGATCTATTAAGGGATGATATAGGAAGCAATAGCTTAAAAATGAAAAAAAAAACTGCAAGAGGCAATCTGAGATTTACAGTGGAAATTGCCACTGCAAAGAAGGAAGCATAAAGAACAAAAAGCGGAAAGAAAATTAAGAGAAAAGGGGGTGAGGGAGAGCGAAGGAGGAGATTGTAGGGGAGAATAAAGCAAGCATTTTAATAGAGCAGCTGCATATCCTGTCTTGTTAAGGAGAATAGAGAAGGATAAAATGACAACTCTTGCTCTGTCTGGGAGTAAGGAAGTGGTTTTTTACAAATTTAAAACCAGCAGGTTATATATGTATTTTAGGATCACACTTTGATTCTGGAAAGAGCAGACAAAGAACACATACCCCAAGCTGTCCAACAGTTTCCACAAATCGTTTTTTTAATTTCAGAATCTTTATGCTATTTTCAGCTATTTATGGGATGTTAAGGAGTCTGCCATTATAGAATGCTTTGGGTTGTAAGGGATTTTTAAAGCTCCTCTGGTCAAACCTCCCTGCAATGAGTAGGGACATCTTCAACCAGATCAGGTTGCTTAACCTGACCTTAAATGTTTCCAGGGATCAGGAATCCACCCTCTCTCTGGATGACCTGTGCCAGTGCTTTACCACTCTCATCGTAAAAGACTTGTTCCTTATGTTCAATCTAAATCTATTGTCTTCTAGTTTAAAACCACTAAAGCTTGTCCAATTATGCTTTTATGTATCCTATTATGTTTTTCTTTTTCATGTTTGGAAAAAAAATAGAATTAAAAA
>VYZR01087782.1:5949-18518 GCA_013400675.1 Oxylabes madagascariensis
TTTTAGATGTGAAATCTTTGTTCCTAAGGTCAGAATATGACATTAGCAGGTCTCAATGATCACAAAAGTCTAACTAAACTACAGATTATGCAAGTTGTTTAAGTAAGTACCCATGAAGATAATTAAATTCAACCGTAAAAGCCACAAAAAGGAGGAGTACCATGAAAAAGCATTAGGCAAGTGTTGCACTAGTAAAGTTATTTAAAGAAACAACATTTGGGAGAGTTAACTGTGCTATCCACTTTGGCTTTTATATATGAAAATGTGAGAAAAAGAAAAGAGATTTTTTACAAATTCTGAAGTCTGGAAAAGAAAGTAGTAATGCAAAGAAGGTAAGAATGTATTGCTGCAAAAAAACCACATACTTCCACTGGCAAATCCACTGGCAGCTGTCGCCTGCATCACCTCTCTTCTGTAATCCCTATCTTTTGGAAAACTGTTAACTGACATTTTGCTTGCTTCTTTTTGTCTCTGCTCTCTGAAGAAAAGAAAACAAAAGTTAGGTAAGAACTTACGTTATCTAATAATACAACAGTTTCTATAAGTTACACGAGATGAATTAAACTGTTAAGAGCTTGCTACAGGTGGGGTTAGCAAACTCCAGCCACTGCTTCCTTACATCTGCATTTGCTGAAGCCCACGATATACCAGTTCAGCTCATTAATCTCCTCAAAAAGAAAAACCCACCCAAAAAACCCCACCCTAAAACAAAACATTAAAAGCAACACTCACAAAAAAAACCCCCAAAAAAANGCCACTCTTTTGGTTTTTCCCATTGTGAAACTTCCGTTCGGCAGTTGTAGTAGTATTTTTTGCCTGAGGAGCTGATGTGTTCAGACCAATCATCCGCAGAATCATAAGCCTTTAAAATACAAACAGCGTTGGACGAAAGACTACTTGAGAGTTTTAATACACAAATTTTACAGCTTTCACTGTTCTTAAAACTACATGGCACCCTTTTGTGTACCCATATCATTACTTTCCACCACCTCTAAAAATGCCCATTTCATTGATAGCTTGAACACACGAGCAGTATCCTCCTGCTGCATTCTGCAATAGTTTCTTCTAGTTTATTCCCATCAAACCCCTTAACAAAATCTAATAGTACATTTGGTGGGATACAGTAAGGTCAAGACTGATAGCATTAGTTTCCTTCACCTCACAACATCCTCAAAATTATTATCTTTTCAAAGTTTTTCTACCGATCACAAATCTACCAATTTTGGTTTTGGGCCATTTTTTACAAACACCACTCTAACTACTAAATCTTTGATACTGTAGTGACTAAAATTCACAATATGCAATGTATTTCAAGTAAGTTAAATCATACTGTCTACTCTAGATTTAACACAAATTCATGGAAAGTATTTCTGTATCTATGTCATTTAAATAATCTACTATTTTAAAATTTATGACAGGTAACTAAAAGCTCTAATGATTACTAATTAGAATAGTTTTAAAACATATGACAACTGCAGGTGGGGTTTACAGAGTGTTTATAAAATAAAGACTGATGTTGGAAAACTCAAGCACAATGTACATGCTGCCTATCTTAGACAAAATAATGAAAATATGATGAGTATGAACAGGGCAACACACGGATAAAAATTAATCACAAATACTCACTGCATCAGAAGTTTTGCTTGGATTATTGCTGGGATTAGAAGAATGTGAATTTGAACTATGAAGAGCACTGTGGTTGTGTGAATTTTCTTGTGGAGAGTAACTGGTCCCTGAAAGGAAAAAGAAAGACTATTCACCATGTATGCTTTCAAAGAAATCAACCATCTGCATTCTAAGGAGGTGGAAGAGGAAAGAAGAGAAGGCAAGATGTCCAAAACCTGGACCACATCACAGTTCAGATGCAGAAGTATTTCAAGAGACCACATGCACGTTTCTTTTCCATGTAACATAAAACTCACTTTGATTCTATAACTAGAATAATGCAATTTGTCCCTTAACTGGTCTAACTCTCAAGCTTTATTCCATTACTAGCAAACAAATAGTGTTGATAATTTTGATGCTTTTAAAAGCCCTAACATGCCAATTCAGAAATTAACAGATATTTTCTCCTCAACGTTAGATCAGAAAATTTAAATAGGCTTATCAACAGCCTACATGGTTAGATGCATAAAATCAGGTTTTAAGTTTACTGAAGTCATACTGTTTTCTTAAAACTGCTCTTTTCTTCTGAGAGTACTTGTTATTAGTTCTAGGTAACTATTTGTGTTTTTGCATATTGAGCAGTCTACATTTTCCTGCACCTCAGTCTCCGCAATGAAGGTACTGACATCTAGAACACCAAAAGCAGCACTTCCCAAAACAACCCCCGCTTCTGGCCTCCCTACCAACTACTCTTCAAGGCAACTTGGTTTTCCTCAATGTGAAAACACCTGAACAGCTGAAACGAGAAAGGAGATAATTCTCAGCATCTTTTAGATCTGTATTTGTGCCTAAGCTCAAGACACCTGAACAGTTCCATCTACAATTAAACAAGAACACCCATTCCACTCTGTAATCTTCTTTTAAATTTCCTGCTCTTAAGGCCACTTTTCTCTACAATTTCTAAGCAAGTAAAAACTCTTCCATTATTCTTGATGGGATTTTTTTAAGTTTTAAATGTTCATATAAATCACACCAAACTAAGAAAAATCATTTTCTTACACATTTCAGGGAAAAACCTAGATATCGCAAATATAACATTCTCCCAGCCTTTACTTTCCCTTTCCCTACTGAGAAATTTCTCAATACCCAGGGGTACTACATGAAGTACCATTAGCTTCACAAGTTGTATAGCATTCAAAACATGAAGTCAAAGTGATGTGAAAATGGCAAAGACCTTATCTTATGGGAAGTTACAGTAAAGAACAGTAAAGGACAGATAGGTAGGAGTGAATGGAGACATAAAAAAATAAAATAATTGTTTCAAAGTCTTCCAAGAGCTACACACAGAGACCACAACTAAATGACACAGTATGGTGCAAAATGAGAAACATTATAATGCAAATTCTGTCTTCTAAGCTTTCTAACTACAAAAGCAGTGAAAAAATTACTATTTCAAACTTCTTTCTCTCCACCTTTAACCCTGCAGGTTAGAAAAACAGTCCATCACAAAAGCAAAGAGGTACACCATCATCAAACTGTTTAGTAGCCTACAAAGGTTAAAGGTCAAATTGCACAAACATGAGTTACAGCAACCTGAATCAGCACTACCTCAAAACCTTTCTCTACACTATGTTGGCTAAAACTGTATATTATTCTCGGTAAAGATATAAGGGGAAAAAATAAGGAAAACAGAGTAAGTCTCATACTGAAATACAGTCTTTCAAAAGCTAGACCATAATCCTACACCAAAAGTATCTTGCATGCTCAGAGCCCAGCAGAATGACCTAGCATGTTGGCAAGTTAGGCTTGTCAAAGCAATACTTACAACCATCACACACTTGTGATGCACATGCCTAACAACAACTACAAAAAACCATTTACATTTGATTTGATGCATTTGATTCCCCTAGATATAAGTATATATCATAATTACAAGCCTGAACTCCTAAGTTACACCAACAGTCTCTATTTTTTTTTTTGGACATTGATTATGCAGTGAAACAGCTGTTTAATATTTTTGTATTAGCCATTCTTTTAGTCTTTATTTACTATATCCTTCTACTGACATAAAAATCATTAAAATTTCTTAATGTATTTTTGTAGGTTGTTCAACACAGACATATTTTAATTAATTTCTGCTATGAGGTAAAAATCATCTCCCTTTTTCAAGGAAAAAAATGAGATGAAAATTTACCAGATGGCTTTGTTTGAACAGTCCCTTCAAAACATCAGAAAGCACCAATGCATTTAATTTACTGTAATCCTGTACCATGGATGCAGTACCATTACATTTTGTTCAGCATGCTCAAGATGTACATGGTGATTTCTAAACACTGTAGTGGCCTAAATACACCACCACTGTGAATCTAATCAACCAGGTATTTTCCAAACCTGAGAACGAGCCAACAACATACCTATTATATCAATAAAACGTTGTAAAGCCAATTCTATCCAACCCCTAAACAAACCGCTCAAATTTACTGTGCAGACTTTCGAACCCCACAGGGTATATCAGCCCTGCAGAATGCCCCCATTTCACACTGTGCTCAGCCCCAGCACTGAGTCACCGAGCTCTCTGCAGGACTATCACGGCAGCTGCAGCAGGTCGCACCCACCGCCAGCTGGCCCAGATAGGAGAACACCTACCAGGCAGAGGTTTCCTCAGAAGGGGCCCCTGGGCCTCTCTGAGCTGCAATCCTCCCAGACTGTCCACCCACATGCTCCATCCATCAGGAATACTGCCCTACCTGAGCTGGCCTCAGCTGCATAAAACCTGACCATGGCTGCTCCAGCAATGCCGACTGCCTCGGGCATTTACAGGGCCAGCCATAAATACCCACTGATGGTGCCCGGGACGGCTCTGCAGGGTAATCACAGGTGTGGGTGCACCACCCACACCTCCACTCTATTTGACACATAATACCACTTTATGTTTGGATCTGTACCCAAACTTCAGGAATGAGCATACAAAAAGGACTGCTGAACTGCTGTTTGCTGTTGGAAAGCTTACAAGACCAAAGCAGATGAACCTCTGGAAAACAAGAATTTTAGGCACTTCAAACAAGTTAAAGGCTTAAACACTGTATGTAAACATGACAACCACATTACCAAATTACCTTTTTATACTGAGGCAGCAAGGTTTTACTATGTGGTTAAATCCATGCACAGCAGTCATCTAGGAATCTGACAACTCAGCCAAGCAAGCAGTGCCAGCTGAAGTTGTCTGGGAAAGTTGTTGAAGGTGTTTAAAAGGCCAGAAAGCAACCTACAAGCAGAGGTCTTCCTCTAAAAACAAGGGGGTTCCCCTCACTTGAATGCTAATTAGCAAAGCCTAACCCCGAGTCATTTGAAGGTGGCTGTGACTTGCCACCAGCTCTGCATCTCCCACCTGCATCCTGGCAAAGCAGATCACGAGAACAGGATGACCAAGACTAGTCCACACCCCAGAAACAGGCCTGATAAGGCAGAGAGCATACTACTGTCCCTAGAGACAGTTCCTTGTGGCACTTGTCACCCTTTCCTCTTACAGTTAGACTTTCTTGGTAGCTACACTTTCTTCAAGAAAGAGGAACAAAGACTTCGTTTTGCACTCCTTACTAGCATATTTTCAGATTTAGCGATTGCTAATACATATCTTTGATGCACCATAAGGAAATTCATATTGTGTTATAAATACCCCAATTCAGTTTAAGAACTCCCCGTGGAAATGCTTACTGCACAATCACAGTGAGTTTCCTCAGTTTAATCATTATTTTGAAAGCAGTTAAAGCTGGAAAGAGCTACTCCTAACTGGAAGATGGCCAGCAAGGGCATCGGCCCTAGAGTTACATAAAACTGTAGTGTGCAACTGTGTGAGCAAGTCTTCCCTAATGATGAATAAGTCATAGGGCAGATCAGAGTCAAGGTTAAAAAAATCACAGCTATCTCCTAGTCTTTCCAACAAAAATCACATCTTCCTTACTAATGCATGAAAATCATCAGAAAGCACAAAAAGCAAGGGTCTGGGAACCAATCCAAAATTGACTTAATGCCTATCACAGATTTGAGATTCTGTTACACTAGGACTGATTTTAAGGTTTTTAAAGTTGTTTCCATATCCCAGCTGCTGAATCCAAGACACTTTGAACTGCAACAAGAGCTCGAAACTATGCTGGACTTGAAAAACAGACTGAACATATGACAAAATAAGAATACTACATTTTGCGATACAGTCAACTTTCTAGCAATTATCACATTTAATTAGCATCTCCATTAACACCAATTCTGAAAGCATAAGAAGCTCAAATTTTGAGTTAACTAAGGATCAGATGGCTTTAATAAAGCACCTGCTTTCCCTCCCTTCTCCCCTGCCACCTTTCAAGACCAAACCAAAACTCCTTCCTTTCCAAAACCTGTATTTACAACATCCACCTGAAATCACCTAAAACAGATTTTCTTACCACTTGATCAGAATAATCTAATAAATGGGTGCATTCCCCACCATCCTCTGGCATCCAAGTATCTTAGTCTCTTTTCGGTTCATAACATTGTACAGTATCAAAGTCAAAAAATCTCCAACTGAAATGCACAAGTTGGAACAGAGAGACACCAGAGCTGCAATACATATACTGTTGCACCACATGACAGTTAATTTTACACAGTTCACCACTGACAGAGCATGTACGTTCTCTTTTTAGCCACAAAAATACCTTGTTAACATCCTAACTCTCACTTTGTCCATACTACAAAAAGTGTCAGTGTAGATATAAAATAAAGAAGTTTGCCTAAAGTGCTCACCAGTTGGAACTCAAAGACAGTCTGCTCCTTCAGTCCCTCCAGAGGGAACTGGGATTAAGGAAGGGTTTTAGGAGTCACCATTTCTCTGCCCATATACTAGGCATTTGGAAAGAAACACTGGGCAGCAGAAAAGCAAGGAAGGTCAAGCAATTACATTTGTGACAACTCCATCCATACTGTCTATGACTCCATGTTCCACCTCTCAACTACCATGCAATCAAATTCATTAAACTACAGACAATATCAGAATCTGAACTTCCTCAAAAGAACAAACACTGCCAAGTGACAGATACTAATTAGTTGTTAACAGAGAAAACTTAATAGCAAGACAGTTTATGGTGATAATATTACATGGAGGTAACTAATTAAGAAGACTTCTTCAAACAGTAAAAATGAGAGAAATTTATCTAGGTTAAGCTTAAATTAAAATGCCTAAAGTGTATTTTAACTGGCTTTGTTACTTCAGTGCAAATCTTTGTGCAAAACACTTTCTAAAGTACTGCATATGGGAGGAAATAAAGCAACACAATAGGAACACAATACCCAACATACTAGGAGTAACAGAACAGCCTACCATGGTCTTTTTCATTTGCCAAATATAAAAGTAGTAAGACAAAACAATTTTTCTTCACTGCATTTTTATGTGGCCTAGTGCATTGAAATAAACATGGCTGCCTTCCATATGCAACCAAAAGCATAAAAACTTGCAATTTTTCCAGCAGAGCAGTGGCCCCAGTGAATACACCAACTGGGCAGTAACATTTTCCAGAAATTCGTAACCTACTAGGTTGAATGCACAATGCTCTGCCAAAAAATAAAAAATCTAGCCTGATCACTGTACTGCCCAACTTCATACTCATTATGCCCCCCCAAACAAATGTTTTATACCAGTGAACAAGTAGCTCTATTGAGCAAAAAAACTTACAAAGCCTTACTGCATTCCCTACCTTCTCTCCTGCCACACTGCCAATCCAGGACAGCAAAGTCTGTACTGTTTTGCAATATCCAGTTCAAAGGGTAATCATTCCAATGCAAAGAAGCTCTTTTTCTCCAAGTTACCATTCACACAGAATTTTACAGACATCAGCCAAAAACATTACTATAAACAGACCAGAAGTCATAGAGACATGGAGTGGCACAAATGACCAACAGCAGATGAAAATGATACTGTAAACATATAGTTTTATTCACAACAGAATTTTTCATCTAAAATGGAAGTAAGAAAGTCCACTCCAGATACCTTGAGAAGGAAAAGTGAGGAGCAGTAAACTAATGAAAGTCAAGGACACATTTTACTAATGCAATACTCAGCAAACGGCATTACTGATTATTATAATGAAAAAGATGAAGTTAAATCTTACACATTGTATAATGTACAGTAAGCTTTATTTTGCTCTTTGCTGCTTACTTTTTTATTTTTAATTAGTTATACTCAATTTATTTTAGAAACTGAAGCCTGATTTAAGGGCAAGCAGACTGAACTGCTCTAAAAAGGACACCAAGTTATTCCTGCCCACCACAAAGGAAAGCAAAAGTAATAAAATGCCTCAAACTATATTCAAACTTGGAGCTTTCAAATAATAGTTCAGGGTTTTACTACTCCAGCAGCTGTTTTCCTAGGGCTGTACCTCAGCCTAGATGAGTAACACAGCTTGCACTCTCCTCACTGATAGAGCAGATAAACTTATTTTTGTTCAACCATCCTCTCATTTGCTCCTTTCCTTGTTACAGCTACAGCTTTATACTCAAATAATTTCGGGGTTATTTTCCTTCTCCCCTCAGTCCACTTCCCAGTAGCACTAAGAAATCCCTTTTCAACTTAAGACACAACTTTGAAAATTATCAGGTTCACTAACAAGGTCCACTGAATGAAGTGAGTTTCTGTATGATCCAGTACGCTAATGTCACAAATCATACAGCTGAAAAAAGCCTAAGGGATGAAAAATGCATTTTCAACACACTCCAGACAGAATGCCTACCAATCTTCTTCTTCAAAGAAAATCAGGATATTGTCAAGTTTCCCTGATATCTCAACTATTGAAATAACAATAAACGAATATTAGATAAATAATTATACCATCACCCATAAAGATGTTTATTTTTCACTCTGAAGTGGGGTAAACAGTATCATTTGAAAGAATTTGCCTGTTTCTCAATAATTAAGGCAAATTCCAACCAGCTTCTAAACATTTCTGGTAAAACTCAAAGGTTACTCACGCAGATTAAACAAATTATATTCTACAAAATGAATTTATGTGAAATTAAAAACTATGAGTAGACAAGTTCTTCAGATTAACATTTGTGATTTCCTCCCTATGGGGAACTTTAGGTTCGGATCACCTAGTAAAATAAAAAAATGCTAGCAACATCCTCAGCACTACTGAAGATCTACTAAGACACACACTTCATTTGAGATCAATCGACTTGAAAAAAGCAGCTTAAGCATTTTCATCCATGGAAAATGTGAGTAAGTACCACGAATTTCAGCAACACAGTCATATTCCTAACTCTCTGGCTCATGACACCAGAAGATTTCAGTGTGTTTAATAAAAAACAAAAATCTTGGTTCAACATTACTAATGTTTGAAGTTTGAAGTATTTTTAAGCTTGCAACACTAATTAACAATTACCATATTTGTATCAGGAGTGGGACATTGCTCAAAAAAGAAAGGAGGTAGGTTGAGAATAAAGCCAAACTCTGCCTCTGTTCTGGACTGTGGCTCATAAAACATTTACATCTCTAATACAGTCTCAGAGAGTGCTCAAGAGAGGTTCTTCCGATCTCAACTAATAGCTGCATAGAGACTTTTTAATTATTATGACATGCAAAAGCAGGTATGTTAAACTGACAGCTAGAATCCTTACCACAAACTAAGAACCATGTCACCTGAACCCCACATGGATCAGCACAGCAAATGGACAATGGACTGAATTTCCCCCTTCCAAGCCCTCCTCAGCAACACACCACGAAACCCAAATGAGCCTCCCATGAACACTCTGTAATACAGCACTAAGAGAGTCAGCTCAGTGATGGAAGTCTAACAGCACCACAACACACTCCTACTTCCAGCAACAACACTTCCACAAAGCTGATCAACTAAGAGTAAGCAGAAGACTGAATCTCTATTTCCGATTCACTTGAATTGTCAGTAGATAATTCCAAATTAGGAAGTTTTTCCTTCTCAAAAGCCAAGAAAAACTAGAGAATTCAAGACATTTCTAAAAAAATATATTAGTCATCTGAGGCAACAGGCACATACTCAAATGATTCATGGCAATTAGGCTCAAGGGACACTGAAATGATAAAAATTTCTTTAACATCACAGGAGGAGGAGGGGGCAAGCATCATATATTTTACTTTTCATTCAAAGAGCTTCTCCAAGAACATAAAAAATTGGAAGAACCACTGATGTTTATCAACACACACCTCAGATGGGAGTTACTCAAATGCAGACACTTTATAAAAACTGTGTATTTAAGTATTTCTAGATTATGAACAGCAGAGTAAGCCTGTGAAAGACTGAGACACCATAACCCAATCATCACAAATTGTAGTTTGGTTAAAATCAGGGGTCACGTCAAACAATTCCTGCTTACAAAGGAGAAAACAAAGCAGTTGACAAACACAGCTCTCAAACCATCTCCCCTCTTTCTATGTATCCACAGCACCAAATTAGGACTCCCACTCAGAAGCTCCAAACAATTAAGTAAGATATGACAACTTAATCTGCCTAACAAAATCCACTGAGTAAAAATAAGGTTAATTAAGTATAAGGCCAGGTTGTTTAGCAAATCTCAAATTTCTTTTGATGTTTTGAGGATAGCTTCTTGAGGACAAAGAAGTTTAAACAGAAGACCCTGTGAATTCAATATTACTTACAAATGAACTTGCATTGAATGTTTCCATTGCTAGGCTTAGAAAAAGGAAGGTGAAGCTACAAGTTTTTAGGCATATAGGTAGTGCCATGCAAAGACAAATGCTTGTGAACTTTATCCCATCTTAAGTTTCCTTCATCCCAACTGAGCATGCACCATCCAGAATCAGCAATTCAACAAGTACATCATGTTGCAGAAGTACTAGAAAAAAGGGAGTCTGGGTTATAAAACACCACTGCAATCCTGCAGGAGGGTTAGTCACACACGTAACATACTTATATCCTGAACCAGAAAGCTGTAGCAGAATCAATGTCTAACCACATTAAAATAAGGCAAGGNATTTGTGGTGAAGAAATAACATGTCCAGGAAAAAAAGGCACCATATAGCTCCCTTCTTAAATGTGTCTTAAAAATAGTAACTCTAAGTCAGATAATCTCAAATTCGTATCTTAAGATACATCAAACACAACAGAAGAACCAATCTCAACTTCAATACCAGATCATTCCTTCAGTGCTACTTATATTTGCTATTTGAAGAGAACTTTCTTTTCTCCTAAGACTACAGCAACGCCCATGTCTCAATAAAAAAGAGAAAGCATTATTTCACCTAAAATTTAGATATTGACTGATCTGCCTATAAAAAATTCTGGAATATTCCTGTTTTCAGAAAGATTATTCTTTTTTTCCTGGACATGTTATTTCTTCACCACAAATGAGTAATCTAACTTGAAAATATTTAGTATTAAAAGCAACAATTGGTCAGTGCACTTTTACATAACTTGAGAAATTATTAGGTTTAGACCAAATACATTTTCAGTTCTGGACATACTATGCCACACGTGTATTTATTACAGTATAAATATGCAACAAGCATAATTTTAATTTCATGCTTATTAAATTTTCAACTGGGAATTGTTTCTGAAAGGAAGAGATGCTAGTAATACTCAAAAAGAGAAAAAAGCAAGGCAAATTACTTTATTACTTTCTGTCACATAGAATTCTTCACTAATAAAGGAATGCTGGCCCACAGCTCTGGGAGGAAGCAAAGATGGCAAGCAAGGATTGACCTACGAATTAATACATATAGTGCCGTGGTTTTAAAAAAAAGGGATTCACAGCTTTATTTCAGGTTGGCCCAGCTCAGCTTAACAAAGCTTAGCTCAGCTTAACAAAGGTGTTGTGCAACAGGGCTTTCAAGCATCTAAAGCAAAATAGGTGACAAGACAATTCATCCCTCTTTCCATTAAGTAATTATTGAATACATACATAAAATTCAACTGGTCTTTCCTGGAACTACCTTACTATAGGAAAACAAGCCTCTTCACAAAAGCTGTGGTTAGGTTTACAAACTCAAAATCTATTTTACAATTGCTTGATTGCCCAAGTGCCTCATTTTATTTCTCTAGTTAAGCAAGCACTCTCAAAAGGACTATACAAAAACTGCAATCATTATTATTGACAGTGTCTAGCCAGTATGAGGTGAACTTTATACTACTTGAATTTGAAGAGGATCATATTATTTCTTGTATTAAAGCAAGCAAAAACAGCATTCTTTCAAATGAACAGCTTTTAAAATAAAGTCTGTGTTAATCTGTCAGCAGCAGGTGTCTGAATGAGGAATCTACTCTAACGACCTAACTCGATGAGATCCAAACTCCTCCCTATGTTATTCAAGGGGCACAGCTGGCACAAACACACCAGCATCCAGAAGAACATAATTATGTGAAATAAACACAGCAGAAAAAAAAAAATAGGTAGGGCACAATACCTAACTTGTATTGTGGCATTTATGCACAAATGTGCATTACTTATTATATATCTTAACAAAAAAAATTCTTTGTGGTTTTTCCGTATTTTGGAGTGAATAGGTATGTTTGAAACACAAAAATGAGATGAGTAGGACAGACCATAACTTCTTTTCCCTATTTTTGCTACTGATAGACATGAATAATTGATAACTCTGCTGCTCCAACAAACTTCAGTAAACAAACGCAGAAAAACACTGAGGAAGACTGATGCTTTGGAGGACATAAAAAAGCACAATATTTAAGAAATCTGGGAAACCATCACAGAGGAACTAATCTGTGTAGCTGGGATGGAAATGTAAATCTGCTTCGTGAAGGTATTTTCAGAAAGCCTGACAGGCCTAAATATATATATATATAGCAGGTCACACAAATTATATTGACAGGTATCAGAAAAGTAATGATAGAAGTTTAGACCAAAAAAAGACCTTTTGAAGATTTCTGCGGCCCCTCAGACAGAGGGAATTTAGTTCATTCAGCTCATTGTTCGTGTTTCAAACATACCTA
>VYZR01087782.1:29486-41125 GCA_013400675.1 Oxylabes madagascariensis
GGCGGCTCGGGCAGCTCGGCTGGAGCGGCGCTCACGGGCCCATCGCCTCGAGAGGGGAGACGCCGGCAGCTCGGCCCCGCGCGCGCTGAGACACACCGGGAGCACCGACTCGGCCACCGCCTCCCCCCGCCGCGCCCGCCGCCGCCGCTCCAACTACATCCGGGGAACTCGGGCGACGCCGCGCTCGGTCAACGTCGGCTCTTTCCGGCTCTTTCCGACGCGCTCCGTCCCCTCTGTCCCCTTTGCTCTCGGGCGACTCTGCCTTCGGTAAACATCGGCTGCCTCCGCCGAACCCGACGCCCCTCAGTCCCTCCCTTCGGCAAACATCGGCCGCCTCCGCCGCACACGACGCCCTTCCGCCTCTCCCTTCGGCAAACATCGGCTCCTTCCGTAACGCTCGGCCCTCCCCGCCCCTCCCGCCTCGGCCCACTCTCCCGAGCGCTACCTGTCTTCGGAAAACATCGCGTTTTTCCGGAGAGACGTTTCCGCGCTGCCGTCGGGGCGGCGCCGCGTTCGGAAGCGCTCGGGTGTTTCCGTGACCCCTGGCGGGCCGGCGCGGCCGTTGGCGGGCGCACGGGGCCGAATAGCCGAGGGCAGCGCGGCCTCGGCGGCAGAGCCGCTCCCTCGGTGGGGAGGAACCGCGATTCCGCCAGGCAGGTGGGGGCAACAGGGGGGATCGCGGGGGGGAGATGGAAATGGGAAGGTCCCCTCTTACCTACCCCCTCCTCCCCTTCCGCCCGGGCGCCCGGTGTACAGGCAGGAGCCATTTTGTGCGCGGCGCGTGTTGGCGGGGCGCGCTGGGCGGCGAGGAGGGTGTTAAAATGTCCCTGGGACAGCGGCCGCGCCGCTCGGGCCTTGGCCCCGCCGTGTCCTCGGGGGTGTGAGCGGCGCCTGAAGGGACTCGTGTGGCCCCGGCACACGCGTTCCGGGGCACCCCGGCGTGAGGGGAGCTCCGGGCGCTCGCCGTGTCGGGATGATTCCCTGCTGTTGTCAGCGCCTGCCGGGCCCCTCAGGGTGCTGCCCGGTGACAGGACGAGGAGCGATGGCCATAAACCAAAATACATGAAGTTTCACCTCTGTGTGAGGAAGAACTTGGTCGTGTTGAGGGTGGAAGAGCACTGGAATAGGTTGCCCAGGAAGGGCGTGGAGTCTCCCTCTGCGGAGACGTTCAAAACCCACTTGGATGCTCCAGGTAACCCTGTCTTACCAGGGGGTTGGGCTGGATGATCTCCAGAAGTCCCTTCCAGCCCTAACCATTCTGTGATTCTCTAATTTTTGCTTCTATCTGACCAGGCCCTCGAAGTTTGAGGTTAAAAGCATCCTATATTCAGGATTCTGTAAACATATTATAAAACGTACCATAAATACTTTGATACCATTGCCATGACAGTGTCATAGGAGCCAGCAGTTTTCAGTAAAGGTTTAAGAGCATATGCCAAATTTTGTGCTGTCCCCCTCCTGAAAAGGGAAAGGATGTGGCATATCTCAGAGTGAGCATGTTAACATTAAACAGAGAACCTGGCCCCTGGCTCTGTCTGTGCTAGTGAAGCGTTATTTATGGCAACACTTACAGATTTTTTTTCTGTTTCTTTGTTTGTTTGTTTTCCTTTAATTGGAGTGCAGAAGGCAGGTGCTGAAAGGGGACTTCAGGGGGTGAGTGCAGGATGACTCAGCAGGGAGCTGTTCTTCAGGGTTACAACAATGAACTGGTGAAATGCATTGAAGATTTATGTATGCAGAAAGAAGAACTGAACAAGCAAATCCAGCAAGCAGAAGAGGAAAGGAATAAACTCCAGCATGAAATCCAAGTCCTCAGTGAACAGCTGGACTGTGTATGTGAAAATCTGGCCCAAAAGGTGGCTTCACGGAATGAGCTTGATAAAATACTTGCTGAAACTGAAGCTGCTTACATGAAGATTTTGGATAGCTCTAGAACTTTACTCAATGTCCTGAAGAAGGAAGTGGGAAGCTTAAAGCACTCACCAGATCTGAAAACCAATGTAACGTGAAACAGTCAAATGTTTGGACTCTGCAGTGCTAAAATTCCACTAGGTGAGAAACGTGGTCAGCCACGGAACCTTACAGCCACAGTATAAGCGGAAAGGGATTTCCTTCCAGTCCTTCTGTATGTTTTATTATTTTCAAATGCACTAGAAAATAGATGAAATAAAGTTACCGTTTTGCTTTAAAAAATCTACTGAATTGAACACTACAAAAATAAGCAAATAGGTAGTTGAGGCAGATGGGAGACTGGCAATTTTGACATCATGACGCTTCAAGGCCTAGAAGAAAGACATGTTTTATTGGTTGACTTCAGATGGCTCCCAGTAGATTATTCTTTGAAAACTACAGGGTGCAAGTCAATCAGATACTACTTCTTTTCACTTTACAAATGCTTAGGCTTTACTGTTGGGACTAAGTAGAAATGAGCTATTTAGATTCCCCTAGGAGCTTGGAGTTCTGTCTGATGCATGCACAAAGACAGCCCCATTTACAATAATTGCCTTCTTGAATAACAGAGGGATAAGGTCAGAAATCAGGAGTAATGCAGGGCATGGAGGCTTAAAATTTAACACTGGATATGGTTCCTGCATGTTCTGAAACTCTTCTCCAAAGCCTTGTTAAGAAAGGAGACGTGCTGCAGTGAAAGTCAGGTTTGGTGCAAGTGCACAGACAGCTACACCATGAGCACTTGGACAAGTAGTTCACTTAGGGGTAAGAAAAACTTGCCAGTAGCGACTAGAAGTGCTGAAAAACCAGTGGGGTCCAGTTAAAAATACAGAGGTGAATACAAGACCAAAGAAGATAATCCTGGCTAAAAGCCAGTAATAGAATTTCTGGAAGCATTTTTAGTGCCTTTTAGCTCTATACTGATCTATTAAATAATTGTAATAAGATTGTGGAGAATAATGAACATCCTGAAATGATGAGAAAAATACAAATGAAAGGTGAAAGAAGAAAATGAGAAGCGGTTTGCAGCTATCAGCCATTCTTACAGAGGACACTAAAATAGAACTTAGTTTAGAGATCAGAGATGACATAACAGCATGGCATAAATTTCAATTTAATGCTGATTTTTGTTTCTGCTGAACCTCTCTGTTCAGCAGAAATCTCAGCAGTGTGTGTATGTACACGTACATTTTGCCCTGCTTATTTGTGTGTTACAACAGTAACTTTTTGAGCTGTGTCTTGTAGTCAAATCTCCGTTCAATACCAATTAATTAAATTGAAAGAAGTGCAATTGAAATCTCCGTACTTGGTAGTGGTGTGTCTCTCAGGTGCACATACAGAGGGAATGGAGATGTGAATAGTTTTGGTAATAGCTCTTCATCAATAATAGGGAGTAAATTTTATGTCCTTCTGGTTGCCAAGCTACATCAGGGATGAGTGTGACGGAAATAATCGCAGTTTATTTGTATGGCACTTCCAGGGGCTCCCCTCTGGGGCATTCCCAGTGGGTAATGCAGAGGTGATAAAATTACATCATCTCACGGGTATTCCTGTTGTAGTACTGCAGCACTCAGGACTGCCTTGTTTATGTTGAAGTGAAACACAAAAATGTTGCTATTTTTAGTAGCAAAAAAGTGATTTATTTGTCTGGACATTTTTATGACATTCTGTCTGCCCTTAGACTGGTAGCAGTAACTGATTTACAGCAAAATAGGAAGACTCAGGAAAAGTACTAACTAAAGAGCAAGAACTTTGAGTTGCAAATGTAAGCTGCTGCTTCTTATTAGCTGCACTGGAACTTGAAACTGTGAAAAACAATTTGTATCATAGGAAGCTCGATTATAGAGAACAGTTGATTTCTAGTATTGGTCTCACAATAATTGCAGGTTTGTTTGCCTTAGAGTAATCATAAATAATGCCTCTTGTTCTGCTGATAAAGCTGAAGCTGATAAAAGTGAAGAAGAAGTGAAGCTGATAAAACTAAAGAAGCTTTAAGAGAAGCCTTATAAGACTTTAAAGAAATCCACTTCACAGCCATTATTATGTCTAGTTGTAGCTATTACACTGTCAAATAACTGGAGATACTTGATTTTTTTTTTTTTTTCACAAAACGAAGGGAAAAATGTAACTGTTGGCTAGTACTTACACATGCTGGGACCTCCCAACATTCAAATAAAAAGTTGAAATATTTCTAGAATGCCATTCTGTGATCCCAATCTAGAATTTCCATTTAAAAATAGAGGGAAATAATATACTTCTAGGGCTTGCCTATTTTTAGAATAGCTCCCAAGTGTGGCAGTCATTGTGCACCTGTAGAGTTTCTACTCAGAAATAGTGGTTAGCATTATGTTCTGTATTGACCCAAATGTACCCTTTTATTGAAGTGGTAACCTTTTCCACTGCTTTTTCAGACACTATAAATCTTGACATGAATAGCTTTTGTTAAACAACTTCACTTTGTTCAGCAGACATGCAGACTAAGTTGGTCCAAAGTATTGCTGGAAGAAAATGATAATTTGCAGATGGCAGCAGCTCTGCAGGGATAGCCTGAAATAGAAAGTTTACCTTGAATAAGGCAAGTCAAGTTTAAAGTTTCAAATTTACTCCTAACTTAATTTTTATATTGAATTTTTATGACTCTGAGTTCGACCTGGTGCTTTACTGGAGTGCTTACAGTCTAGCAGCTTTACTGACAAAAGTTGGGTTCCTAATCTAAACTGCTTTGTTGAGTGTTCTGTATCTTACGTAGTAGGTGAGGAGACACAGTTTTTGAAACTCCTACCTGTGCCTGAATCAGAGATTTAGTGAAATGCATCTAGAGCATTGGTCTAAAGTCCTGAATTTATGTAAAGGCAGCTTCACCTGGTTTCCAAAGAACATCATTGGGAGAGATTGGATGATCCCCTGCTTTTATAGCAGTGCTTCTTGAAAATGTGCCCAGCACTTAAAACACTAGTGATCAACAGTTTTTTCAAAACATTTGACTGTTGACTCCTTGCAAGTAAACTGAAGAGATTTTGGCAGTTACCAAAGAAACAGCCTGTGGGTGGTATGTTGGAGTAATTTTCTGTGTGAAAGTGATAGAGGAACCACTGGGTTGAAGTGCTTATGCCAGCAGCCTTTCACACATTACTGTCTCTTTTTGGAGGTGCTTGCCCTGCAGTTCAGGTACCTCCCACGTGCAGTTTCTGTTAATCACTTTACAGAAATGGAGGTGAGTGGACTGAGGGTTCGCCCTAATTTTAAGGGTAGGGAATAACGAGAGGATACGGATGTGAAGTCCTGGTTCAGGAAGACTGGAGCATGAGGGGGTATGATAGAGAGGTGGAATTTCTCCTAATTTCTGTCTGTTCTAAGTGTACTTGTACTGAGCTACTGCCTTCAGTTCTTGCTACCCAATAAATCAAATTTTAGAAATCATCTGAGCTTCATCTGAACTCTGGACTTTCTCCCCCTTCTTTTAAGCCCACTGACAGTCAACAAAAGAGACAACCTGTGTTTTGTTTTCTCTCTCTGTCTTTTATTTCTTTCTGTTCCAGCAGGAGGCTGTGGAATCTGAGCCTCCTGTTTGCTGGGTAAGTGTGCTGCCAGGCTCACACAGGATGCAGTGCTGTTGTTTCCTGTCCTGGTTGCTCTCCTGTGAACAGTCCTCAGTGAACTGCTCGGGTTGTGTAAAGAACCTCAAGTTCTGTGGGTACTTGATGTACTCTTTGTCAGATTGACCCTGGAGAGCTTAGGCAGAGGACTGGCAGGTTTTTGGCTCTTTGTGAATGCAAGAGATTTGTTTCCTTGGACTAGGAATTCTTCAGATCAGGAAGAGTAGGCATCTTCAAATACCCAAAGAATTGTCCATTCAAACAATGAAGCAAGCTGTAGTCTAAACACAGGTGACTGGATCTTGGATTGCTGTTCCAGTATTGAGAATCAATTCCATCCAGGTCTTGGGGTACAAGTGTGTTCCACTCCAAATCGATTAAGTGGATTAAGCTAAACTGGAACAAGGTACTGGTAATTCTGTAACGAGAACTTGCAGAAGATTGTTAGCCAAAGGATCAAATGTCTACAGTTAATTCATCATACAGATGAGTCTTGTGCAGAAGACTGATAACTATTACTCCTTAGATGATTTTGCTTGCTAGGAGAGATTTGAGTGATAAGGTGTAGCCTGTGGCAGTTGCCTTAACTTTGAGTAGATCCTAGATCTTGGGATTTTATGCAAGAAGTAGACAAAACAGTTACTTTTTTATAATTTATTTTATTTTTTTAATTTTTTTCCTTTTCAGGAATGAGCAAAAAAACTATTAATAAATATTTAGTATTGATTTATTTGTGTGTGTGTTGGTGGTTTTCTTAATGGATGGATAGACAAGTTTTCCTAAAATCAGAGTGCTCTTCTAGCTTTCATGTACTTTTATGTTTTTAAATACAGATGTAAATATTTTCTCTTTTGGGTGAAGAACAGACTAGCCTTTGATTTAATCTGTGCACCAATTGTTTTGTCAGTGTCTGTTGTTTTACTGGAGAGGAGTCAGGCACCATGGCCACTTCTTTGGTGTCTGTTCTATGCCTTTTTTAAACTTGGGATGGGTTTTTTGTTCTTTGCTCCTTAACTGCTTATAAATCTGTCAGGAATTTTATTAGATGCCCCAGAGTAGTCCTTGATGGTTGTCTACCTCAATTGGTTTCAGATGAAGTTTAGTTCACCATCTAGCTGTAAAACCCAGCTACTTGCATGTTAGGTGTTGATAAAACATGGAGAGGTTCAGGCTTGCAGAACAGGGAGCTCTATGGCCATTCATAGCTCTAGCTTGTGGGGTTTGTGTGAAAAGAAGTTCGGTGTTGTAGTCTATCTATTACAAAAATAAGTCGAATTGGGAACACTTTCATTTTGTAATGGTTTCGAAAGTAGTTTTACAAGATCTTGAGGGATGGAACAATTGGCAGTGGTTTTTTGTCTATTTGTGCAAGACTGTGGATATGCTGCAGTAACTACTACAGAAAATTTTACATTTTAGTACAAACTTGGGTATTCTATTTAGCAGCTCAGTGTAAAATAACAGTGTAAAATATACAGATTTTGATTATAGCACACCCATCATTTGTGACCTGATGCAAAGCTGATAATATTTGTAAGTGTGCTCAATTTGAATGTCACAAATGGGAAAATGTTACTTTTAGAATAGGATTCATACATATTAGAGGAAAACAAGCACATGTAGGCAGGGATCATGCTCAGGAAAAAAGTATTTGAAAAAGGTCCTGGCAGACATGCTCTGGAGCTGGGATTGATCATGATTGCACTGACTGTGATGGGAGCTTGTTTCTCTCACACCTCACTTCAGGCCTGTAAAGTTTCATGGGGTGGCTTCTCCTCTCAGCCGTAGCAGCAGTCGGGTATAGAGTGCATGTACTTGGTTCTGAAGGATTTAGAACAGTGCTGAGTGTTCTTGTTTACTGTCTCGTGTGAAGGAGACACGCAGCTTCCTGGCCAGCCTAAATCAAGACCACAGGAGTGTTAGAGACTATATAACAAAGTAAGAGGCTGAACAGTTTTTAACACCTACTTTGAAAAATGTTTAAAATTGCAAAACCTAATAGACTGGTCACAGAGCATTTTAAAGTTAAATCTTCACAGGTGTTGTATTTTGAGCTTCGTATGCATAGGTTCTCTTGTTTCAGTCAGAGCTCCATAATTGGCTTGAGGTTTTCCATTGCTATGGGATATATGGGAACACGTCTAGAAAATTATTTACATCATAGTCCATGACAGATTTGTAATTTACATTTTTTTAAAAAACCATATTGTTGATTAGTTGAATGCTTTCAAATCTCTGTATTCAGAATCAGATCAAAGTACAGTTTGTTGTTGTTATATGATTATTAACAAGTTGATACAACTTGGATACTGATTCTGATTGGGCATGTCTGTGAATTCCACACAAAATCCTCTTCATATTCTGCAAGCTTACACTTTTTTTAAAACGTCTTTTTCCTTATACAGTAAGAGCACTTTAAGTTGAATATCAGCATGAGAGAGTTTGTTTTCTGAATGCTTTTTTAGTATAGTTAGTGTTCAGGGCTGAACCATACAGTGTTAGGTTTTTAAAACAAAAAGCTGGTAGTAATTCTTACATGGTTTTGCAGTTGTTCAGCAATAGAAACCCTGCTAGACATTTGTGCTGTTCACTGCCTTGTAGTAAGTGAGACTGAGACTAATTGCTGTAACTCATGAACCCAAGGTACTTTTTCATTAAATACTGATTCTTCCTCAACTATTGTTGCTAGCATGAATGAAATGGATACTCCATTCCAGGGAGCACGGGGCAAAAGATGAGCTACGTTTTTAGTGGGACCACCATCTGGAAAGAGGAGCATCCTTGTTAGCCTTGTCCATGGTAAAGTGATGTGAGACAATTCAGATGAAGTGGTCAGAGTGGTCGTGGTTCTCTGTTGTAAGGTTCACCAAAGCAAGCTGAAAAAAAGAAAACTCAGTCCATACTGTCAGCCACAAGGAATGTGATACTCAATTGCATCCAGGTTATCTTTAAATGCAGGAGCTCAGGTGCAGCTGGAAGCAGTGCAGCAGCTGCAGAACTGGGCTCAGTGAAGGTTGTTTTGCCCTGCCAAGAAGCAGTTGGCCCTGTGGACACACTTAGGAAATCTGATACACTCCGGAGTCACTGGACTTGTTAGAAAACTCTGACCTCTTACTGTTCTTGNGTCCATACTGTCAGCCACAAGGAATGTGATACTCAATTGCATCCAGGTTATCTTTAAATGCAGGAGCTCAGGTGCAGCTGGAAGCAGTGCAGCAGCTGCAGAACTGGGCTCAGTGAAGGTTGTTTTGCCCTGCCAAGAAGCAGTTGGCCCTGTGGACACACTTAGGAAATCTGATACACTCCGGAGTCACTGGACTTGTTAGAAAACTCTGACCTCTTACTGTTCTTGAAACTCAGAATTCTGCATCTTAGTGACATGTGACTTAGTGGGCATGACTCCATAAGAAGGATATTTGTTTAAAATCCTGTACACTTCAGTGGTTTTTCTCTGAAGCCTAAAGTTTTCTCGCTTTAGATTCAGGTTGTTCCAGTTCAAATACCTGTGACCAAAAATACAGATGTCCAAGTTCCACTGAAACCCACAAGCCTGTAAGTTATTGGTATTCACTGTGTAGTACACCAACTTTTTGGTCAAATGCAGTCTTAATCCTTCAGTCAAGTTGCAGACTTTGTGGTCCCTCTTAGTTTAAATGACTTGCACCAAGTGTTGCTTGCTGGGTTTGGAATGTGCTTTCGGTTTGTTGTTTGTTTGTTTTTTAATGAAGTATTCCATTGAGGCCTCCCATGGCACTCTGCCATACACATTCATGGTGTGCATGTGAGAATGTTTTCTTTGAGAATGTCAGAAGGAAACTACCTGTACAGCAACAATTTAACTGAAACAGGATTTGGTTTTAACGCCATGATGGTTTTGTTTTTAAAAGTGTTTAAAAATGATGCATATATAAATAGATACATTTATATAGGATATAGAAACAAGTGCTTCCAGTGAACTATCACTTAGTACCTTACAGAGAATGTTAATATCTTTATCCCCTTGATTGACAGTGACACTCATAGTAATCTGCCCTAAATGAGGGACAGATCTGGGAATAGAGGCTTTGCTTTTTCAGCCTCAATTGAATGCTCTGACTTGGACTGGTTCCCAGGGATTCATGTCCTGTTTGGTGTTTTGACATAAACGGATGGGATTATGCATTCTCGACCTGTGTATTGGGGGAAGGGATAGATATAACTGATTAGAGGCACACTTTTTTGCTGTTGCTTCCTCCTCATTGCGTGCAGCGTGATGATGGTGTTTAAAAGTTACTCCTTTTTCCATAGATAGACCCTACATGACAAGGTATGCCAGCTCCTAAGCACCCACTCTCACTTTCCAGACCTGCTCTTTCCAAGCCCCTGCTTTGGAACCTGACTGTAGGAGGTGGAGCAGAGGAACAAAAAGAACTTTTAATGATAATTGCTAATTAATTACCTTTAAAAGCCTAAGCTCTTTCAGATACCTTGCCTTTATAGATCCTATTGTTTTATCAGGCTGCTTATTACCTTATCCCAGTCCATGTAAGACCAGTTTTTTTAGGCATGGAGGCTCTTTGATGCATAAAGGTAGTGGGAGGTCTGAATTCTAGTCCAATCTATAGCAGCATATAGAGCACATACAACAACAGCAGGCTGTGAGGCAACCATATTCCACCACAGCTTGTTTTGGGTTAATGGATTGAAATAGTATGGCAAGTGAGGAACTCTAGATATCTGGATGGATGGCACTCTTCTATAGTGAAAAGAAGCTGGCTGTATGAATTCAGATTAAGAGCTACTATAACTTGGGACAGGTGGCACCTGACAGCAGTGTTTTTATATTCACATATATACATACACACATATATTTTTATATTTNGATTAAAGAACAGAAGTTTATTTTGTTTGTCATTGAGGATAAATAATATAATCTTCTGCAGATAAAGGTCTATATGAGACGCTGTAATTTAATTAGTATTAAGGCTGTGTTCAGAGTGATGTTTGTTCCAGAAATGTTTGTTCTGTGTTTGAGAAAAATTATAACTTGAAATTAGAAAGAGAAAAAGGAATAGAGTGCTGGATCTTGCAGATAATGATCTCATTGAGGAAGCTGTTACAGATGACCTGTGTCTTCTTCAAAGCTCTGAGTGTGACCTGTATTGCAAATTAATAAATACGTACTAGGATAGAGTGGAGTATGGCACAATAATGTTACTTGGAAAAAGTTATGTCAAGGCATTGTATGTATTCAGCTATTTTCTTTGCAGTCCTGCTCTATTTTACAACCTAATNTTTTATATTTATACACTCACATGTACATTAAAATGTATATATAAATATACTCAGCATTTACATAGGTATAGAGGGCTCTTGGTAGAAAGCTGTCTAATACTTCAGTACTGTCTGCCATTAGAAAAGACAAACATGTTGGACATTAACAACTTGCATGAGGTTGTGTACCCTGTTTTTTCAGTAGCCTTCGCAGTCTTGCGTCCACATAAACCATCATTTGTGGCACCATCCTCACTTTCCTCCTGTAACAGNAGATAAACATTGCAGATGCCTTTGTGTGCAGAGAGGAAGGAGAGGCAATTAAAAGTCTGCATGCTGTGAAGTCTCTGGGTACCAACAGTGTCTGCGCAGACCTTTACAATGTTTTAGGGAACAACTGGTTTTCCTGCTGTCTGGAGTGACCAAACGCAAATAGCTTTTGAACGAGGACAGTAACTCAGTTATTTTCACACTGGCTGAAGTCCTGCTGGTTTGCATAAAGGTTCCCATTTTTATTTACTGATAGCAAAGCCTTGGTGACAAAGTGGCTGCTCCAGATCAGACACTGTTTTATTAGAGCGCATCATTTCATTTCTGACAAAGAAAGGGCAAATTTCTGATAATGTAGTGAAAGAACCTGGGGCAGGGCAGTATCTGGTATTGGCCTCCATCAAAGACAAGGAAAAGTACAAAAGGACAAAGCTGCTGGCCATGGTCTGTATCAAATGAGGTTGCCTCCAAGAGTAGCGAGAGGGCTTTTCTTTCTTTTAACTTGCTCCCTCCTACATAATTACTGGGCTGAGTGAGAAAAGAATTTTCTTTTGAATAATAATAAATGGG
>VYZR01087782.1:42682-67776 GCA_013400675.1 Oxylabes madagascariensis
TTGTTCCAGAAATGTTTGTTCTGTGTTTGAGAAAAATTATAACTTGAAATTAGAAAGAGAAAAAGGAATAGAGTGCTGGATCTTGCAGATAATGATCTCATTGAGGAAGCTGTTACAGATGACCTGTGTCNTATCAAGTTTATCTAAAATAAGACAAGGAAAAGTACAAAAGGACAAAGCTGCTGGCCATGGTCTGTATCAAATGAGGTTGCCTCCAAGAGTAGCGAGAGGGCTTTTCTTTCTTTTAACTTGCTCCCTCCTACATAATTACTGGGCTGAGTGAGAAAAGAATTTTCTTTTGAATAATAATAAATGGGATAATTTGCTTCAAGAAAAGCTAGTTCCACCTAGGAGGCCACTAAAGCTGCTCCATGGGAGCTTTATTTATTTTTTTCTTCATAAAATTTTTATAATGCAAATTCTGAAAGCAAGCAGCTATTGTAAGAAAAAGACAACAAAAGGTTGTGTTTGCTTGTCATTGCAGACCTTTTATACTTCAGTAACTTCACTCCTATGTGCACTTTCTTGGCTGCAAGTACTGCTTGTCCAAAACATGGATTTTTGGTCTCAGACCTGTTCAGTTTAAAATTCCTGTTCTTATTTTAGATAAACTTGATAAAGCAGTGTACCTTGTTATTTATATTGTATGTATATTATATATACATGTTATATATTACTTAGAAAGTGTGTTGTTACTTCGATATAAAATTTTCCTATAACTCTTAAGTAAAAGTTTTTTTCCATGGCTTACTGTGCCATGTATTACTACATGTGTTACCACACTGGTGTTGCTGGAGTGAGGCTTGGTTCTCAGACAATAAGATGACCTTTGAGCTTAGATTAGCTGATAAGTATTTTATAGTCTCAGGTGTTGGCAAAGTCAGAAGCAGCCAAACATTGAGAAGTGTAACTTGACTTTGCAGATTTAACTTAAAACTTGCATATTGCCTTACATGGAACTTGCCTTTGTTTCAAATAAATTCTGCATCTGGTTGTGTGGTGGGAGAGCGCAGCCAAATGTTTTGAGGAGGTATCAAAAGCCATAGAACCATTTAAATTGAAAAGAACCTCCCAGATGGTCAAGTCCAACCATTAACCCAGAACTGCCAAGCCCACCACTATAAACCATGTCCCTAAGTGCCACATCTAAGTGTCTTTTAAATAAATAATAGCTGCTTGAGCTACTTGATGCTACCTCTGCTACAGTGAGATTGTTACATTGGGAAGCTATGACGTAACTTGTAGTTAAAATAATCTCATTAGCAAGAGCACAAATCCCCTTAAACTAACTGAAGTACAGTGTTACTGGATTTCAAAATGTAGACTTTTGATTCTTGTGCTGTGGCCTGTATAAGAGCAAAGAAGGTAACAAAAAATAATTTTAAAATTCTGGAATGAGTTTTGAGATATTACTTAGAATTTAATAGGTGCCCAAGGATTTTATGCCACTTTCATTGAAAGTTAGTGGGTATTGTGCTCTGCTTGCTGTTGCTCTGGTTTTTAAGATTCAGGATTCTGCATGCATTTCTCAAAGGCCTAGCTCCTGAAAGCAGGGCATTTTCTTTGTCTTTCTTCCCCCTACCCTCCGAAGTTATATTTCTGTTTCTTCTAAAAAAAAAGGCTGAAAGTGCAAAAGCAAATAGAAGGGCTCAGAAATGCAAATATAAATAATTCTAAATCTTTTTCATTATTTAACAGCAGTCTCACACTTCGTGCTTGGCCTGATGTGTGTCTTTTTCAGTGCCTGAAGCTGGTTATGGTCAAAGTCCTATTGAAAATTTCACACCATGTTATACTTCAGTCAAGTCAGCTGCAATGATGGCTCTAAGAAAGGCGCCCATAATCTGTGGCTGTAGGACATAAGTTGCTTTCTGTACGTGTGTATTGAAATTCCTCTCTTAGTACCTTTAGCAACTACACCCAGCTTTCCACAGTCATTATGGGTCACTCAGAACTGTCAGGGAAGCCCCTTTTAGTCCAGCCTCAATGTGATCTGCAGGTGTCAGGGAACAAGGTGTGCTTTGGAGATGGAATTCTGGAGCTTCCAGGCCAGCAGAAGCTGGAAGCCCTATGGGATGGCAGGGGAAGGAGGGCTGCTGACTCCTGGGAGAGAGAGCATGCAGCAGCAATACATGGCCTGTCTTCTGTCAGAAGTATCAACCTGACATGATGCTTCCCAGAACCAGGAATCTTGGAGGAACAAGCAATTTCAGGGCTGAAAGAGGCTCCAAGGAATCTCCTAATACCACAGTGTATTTATCCCCTGCAAGTGAATGCAGGAAAGATACATAGGCAGATGACTGAACAGAAGGAGTCTCTAGAACTTGCAGAGCTTGCTTTAGAGTCTGAAAGGCCAAAACTATGATCACAACATCTAGCTGAAGACTGAAGATGTGATTCAGAAATGGAACAATTTATCACACTGAAGCTAAAGATAGAAGTAAGTTTGCTGTATAAAGGGCAGGACGAAGACATTTTAATAAAATATCCACATAAATTTTTCCAAGCGGAGAACATCAGAACTGTCAGAATTGTGTAACTTTTCAATTTTTTTTTTTTGTTAAAACATGTAAATTTAGTGTCTAATATGAAGAAAAATTTATCACAATAGAAATAATTGAATCCTTGGCAAAATGAACATGAATTTTGATGCCATTCCACAATTATTTTTGATAAATGCTTTTGGTTTGGCCCAAACAATAGCAAGGAGGCTTTGTGGGTGTCATAATATGCAATCTAGAACTGAATGATTCGTTTCAGTCATCATAAAGAGGGGACAATAGGGGAAACATGACAAAAATATAGACAACAATGAGTAGAGCTGCACATAATTTTGGCTCTCCTATTTTTATGGAGATCTTTGTGGTTTGCTTAAAGCCTCAGCTCTCAGATTCATGTAGTAAATAAGATTTCATTGCACAAAAACAAGTTTCTAATTTCTGCAGTTGCAAAAAAAATGCTTATATACAAAGCAAGAAGAGGAACCAAAATACATCTTTTTAAGAGACAAAAAGTAAAATCCACCTTTACTCTAAAAAAATCCAAAGGCATAAAGACTTGATGCTGCTATTAGAGCTCAGGTCAGTATTTATAGTGCATTGGTTGCTCAGACAGGCATTGCAAAGCTTTGTATCCCATCCTTTTTCTTTCCTTAGCAACATTCTCTCAGGGCCTGGAAAATAACGTCTGCCCTCTGTTTTATGTGTTTTTTCCTTCAGCAGATGCTGCCAAGCCCAGCGTCTGATTTCTGTCCTGATCTGGAATAACTCCAGGGGCATGCACGAAGCCATCTTCTTTTTCCCTCCTGACGGGGTGGTGGCCGGGAGGAGACTGAAGACTATTGTTCTCCCTCCCCGTGCCCCTCCTGCAGCAGCAGCCAACATTGTTCCTTTTTATTTACTTCCCCCTCTCTGTAAACCAGCAGGGCTTGAAGCAGAGGGATGCAGCTCTCCTCATTAGAGTAATTAGGCTGATTTATGAGAGAGTGGCACAGTGAAGGCGAGCTTTCCTAATGCAGTGTTCCCCGCCGGAGGCTGGGCACCCACCCAGCTGCTGGCAATGCGGTGCTGGTTCTTCCCGCCAGCTCGGACAGGAGGGCCCCATCTCTGCAACCTTTCATATCAGTGAAAATGGACAAACACAGGCCGTAAACACTTCTTTCCTTCACGTGATGTTCTTCACAAGTTGTATGTTCCAAGTTAATATTAGAAGTCTAATTAAAGCGATAGAGGAGAGGGGACCTTCCTTAGCATTAACTAAGTGTAAATTTTGGCTTATAAGGGACTCCTCAAGCAAGTTTGCTGTGTCGCTGGAACAGCAAGAGCTGGTAGGGCTTTGTCCCTCTCCCACTCTGTGGAAGTTTTGCATTACTTTTATGAAAGGCTTATGTATGATGAGCTAGGAAATTTTCTTCTTCCAGGGAAAATGTTACGAATATCCTTCGTTCATCATATTTCCTTGGTATCTTCATGGCAAGATACAGTGTGTCCCTGGAAAGTCCTGCTGCACTTAGGAAGTCCCATTTGAAATGTACATGGGCCTATTTAAAAAACACATTTAAGCTTTTAAAAATGTATTATACAAGCAAACAAAGAAATAAAATATCATTAGCAATTCTGTCTGTTGTGTTTCTGCCAGGCACCAGGATCAAACTTGCAAAACTTGTCAGCTGCCTGCACTTCCCTGTGCAATATTTGTGGTCACCTTTATGAAAGAAATGTACCCATCACTTGTCTTCACTAACAGGGTGGTATTTATAGTGCCTGAAGGGCAATTAAATAATTTTGTAATCTTCCCCCAAGTCTATGAGAGCATATTTTATCCCGGAGCGTTTTGATGGTGCTAAAGACATGTTCGATAGCCTCTCACATTGCAAACTCTGTGAAAATCCTCAATGAACCCAAGGAACTGCTGGTAGAACCAAGTAAGAGAAGTGAAAGCAATAAAAGAATGAATTGTGTTATAAACTGACATGAAAAATCTTACTGCAATTGTAATCGCCTCAAAATGCCTCATACCACCCACAGGAAAAAGCACATAAACATCCAACATTTTCTGCTACCTTCACGTTGTCTCAAATGCTCTCAATACACTTTCAGCTGGAGCATTTGCCTCTGTCATTTTGCGTACACAGAAGAGCAGTGCAAGCCCCAGTTTCATTCATCCCATTCCCTCATGCAAAGCCTCAGTGTATTTTTGGCTGCCACAAAGTTGATCCATGAAGAAATATAGACTTGCATTCCTGAAACTGAACAAGAACATTCCTCTTCATTTTGTAAAATAAGAGAGAGGTGGGGAAGGCAACCCCTGAGACCTTTACAGCTGGAAGAAAAACTTTGGTGCTTATTGATAACCTCATTAGTCTGTGTTCACCACAAAACAGCATCTAAAAATGTGTCCAAACCACAACTTTATTGCTCAGAAGTCACTGTTCTGATAGGTAAATAAATATGCAACGTGATTTTTTGTGCCTTCAGACACAGTGATTTCTCTGATAGATGTGGGGCATTCCCATGGGAGGCGCTCATGGTGTTGCTGTGTGCAAGGGCAATCTGTGGGGAAGAGACAGCTATAAAATGGAGAAATAGTTAAAACACTGTACAGTGTGCCTCTCTCTTAAACAATCATACTGTACTCGCTTTCCTTCTCAGAATTGCTGCCTTGGGGAGGTAGCGAATTACCATTGCCATAAACCATAATCAAAATCAGATGTGCAAAGGGAAAGGCCTTGCTCAAATATCAAAGGGGTCTTAAACTGCCAAAACAGAGCAAGAGAGAGAAATCCTGAGGGAATCAGAGATGTAATTTATGACTGACCTTCATTTTAACTGGGAAATGTGTGCTCTTGAATGGCAATGCTCCCATGAATGCACGTTTTATTTTGTTACAATTTATTGGGAATATTTGTTGCAGCAGTATTGATTTAATCTTGCAAACAAAGAGCCAGGGACAAGAACTCACATATGCATTCCAGAAACATTTTTCTGCACTGAACCAGTCTCAGCAGTGACAGTGCCTGGCTTTGTCATCCCCTCTGCCACGGTGCTGCCTTCCAGGGCTCGCTTCTTTGTGTTTGCATCATTGCTTGCCCAAATGACTCCACATTTTCTGCATTCTCGTAACCCAATTGCCTGGGAAAAAAAAAAGTGAAGTAACAACTCTTCAAGGGGATTTTTGCTGCTACAGGAGCAGTTGATGCTTGGATGAGCTCTCAGTCATTCAGTCCAAGCAGTGCAAGAAAAAACAGACATATTGAATCTTTGCAGTCAAATATAAAAATCACAGCACCACAGTGCTTCAGCTTCCCATGTGCTGCCTCCCTTTTTGAATTTCACAGGGTAACATTTGGGGACCTACTATGTTTCAAAAACATTAGATTAAAATCTAGTTCCAAACTTGTCTTTGCAACAGACCCAAACTGCATACCAAACATTGGAGAAATTCAGATCCGCATTTCCATCTGTATTCTGTTTTTCATGGCCCAATTCCAGCCATAGTTTAAAACAAAGATGCTTAGGTGCTGTCAGCTGAAGTACTATACTGGGTTCCCCTGGCTTCCCATCAGATATGCTGTTTTAAAGTAAATACTCATGTACATAATCTCAGAATTATACTCTGAATTATTTTTAAATTCCAGTTAAACATTTTGATGCAAAAGCATCTTTTCTAAATTCTCCCTTACACTGAACATGAACTGCAAGCAACAGAAGTGCTTAAAAGGGACAGTGAAAAGAACAGACTGTCAGGAAAGCCTGTAGAGTTGTCCATTCTGAAGAAACCTCACCAAGGTGTTAGCTATTTGTAAGTTACACTTCTTGTCTGATAATCAGAGAAAGATATCTGTCATAAATGTCATAACTCCTTCACAGTTTCCCCTCTCAGCTTCCTCTGTGAACAGCTGTCAATATATGTATGAAACTAATTTTAAAACCTCCAACAGAAAGGTTTGATGGCTGATTTAAACGAAGTGATCTTTTAAATTGAGCTTTTTCAGGTAAACCCCCCTTTGGAGTTAATTGGATGGGAGTATTTGGGTTATTTTTCATCACTGCAAGATGTTGTTCTGCCACACAAAATGTGTCCATTTTCAGTAAATACTGAGACGTCTGCAATAAATTAACTTTGGAGTTTTGGAAACACAGATGGTATTTGTTGCACTTCCCCAAAGGGCTACATTTACTCTAGAGAAAGCAGAGCTTTTAGCTATTCTGTTATTTTTAGGAGTTTGTTCATCCCCATAATTTCCACTTCACTAAGAAGAGATAAAATCAGATTTGCCGTTTATCTGCTACCAAGCAGGCAGATTAAACAATTCATTTTGTCACTCGCGCTGCGTTTCTGCCGCCTCAGGCATTTAATTCTGAAACTCGGTATGTCTGTAAGGGGAGCCATGGAGATGCTGTGCTCGCCAGGGCAGTCTGAGCGTTCGGTACCTCCCGGGTGGGCAGAAATCCCCCGGCTCTTTGTGCGCTTCGGCCCGGCCCGGGCAGCTCGCCCGGACTGCCAGGAGGGGGCGGTCCTGGATTTGGGAAAATCAGCGTGAAACTTTCACTGCCGTTCATTGCTGGAGCTCCTGTTTGTGACTGTCTGCATTTTTGGAATTTTCACCCCCGTCATGTGTAAGAAATTTAATTTAGGACACTCCCGGGAGGGCAGAATTCCTGGGACCTTCAGAAAGAACGGGCAATGGACGGGCAGAGCGTGCCGCAGGGCCTGCATCCGTCCCACCTAAACACGGGCACCCAAGGGAGAGGGCTAACTGGGATGCCAGTTTGTCTTTGCTTCCCTCTAGAGTTAATGGATAGACCTGGCTCCTCCGAAGAGCGATTCAGCACATACAGCTGTCAAAAGCACCGCTCAGTTCATCATGCCCTGCTCCCAGGGGAAAAATATTTGGATTTTTCAGGCAATAAAACACAGCATGTTTTTTGTAAATCCTTTATTGTGATGCTTAAGTCATTCAAAGCGAACACTGTGAAGTAAATGACTACTTTTTCACTTAAAATGTTCAAACACACAAGATGGTTTAAAGATGTAATTTGCCAGTGACAAGTTCTGTTAAGAAGTAAGAGAAATATTCTTGTGGCAGAACTGTCATTGATTGACTGGTAACACATGCAAATCCAGGGAGGAATTCAGACACCTCTCAAGCGACAAATTCTTATTGCAAGTAGATCAAATTCTACTCTCCTGAATGACACATTTGACTGAACAGTGTTTGTAATAAGCCAATGGTGAGTTTGAGATAAATATGAGGGCAGAGCAGCAAACTGCTCCTGCTTGGCAGAGCAGCATAACTTCCCTCTGCGCCCTGCAGATTCCTTTGCTGTCTGGGATTCCTCTGGCCTTCCTGATTTGACACTTTCCTTGCTGTTTGTGGCTCAGGGAACACACGTTAACTGTTAGTCTTTTACAACTCAGTTCCTGTAGTACTGCTTATGGCTTTAAGATCACTCATGGCCATAATCCTAAAGGTGTTCAGCAGCTCAGTGAAATTGGTTTCTACTGCACAGGAACTTATAAAGTCCTGATGGGTGCCTACTTGCATGTGTAGGCACCTAAAATCTTTTCACAATCTGGTCCTTGCTTTGGCCACTAGCTGTTTCATTCCTCCAGCTGACTGATGACAGTGAAGAAGCAGGATTCAAATCAGGTTTTAAACCTGCAGACAGCCTGACTGCAGTATCTTGTATGGCTCCATGGATGGTCTTTTTCCGCAGATCCAGGATTTTTTTTGCATTTGAGATTTCTCTACCTGTTTTGTCTTCTTTTTGTTATTTTTCCTACTGAACAAATAAAAAGAACAGCTCTGCTAACTTAGAGTCATCTTTAGTGACATCCTTAAGGCGCTGTGTGGCATCCTTCAAATCCTTATCAACAACAAGCAGTGGCTGTGAGAATGGCTGCAAGAATATAACCTACTGGTTCCAGTCAGCAAGAACAGGGGCAGACCATCAGAAGGTAAACACAATACTGAGCCAGTTCAGAAATACTGTATTAGTGGGGCCTACACTGCAGATTTGGCTACAAGCACCTTTGGGGGATCACAACAGAGGATGGGAACTCGTGGGCAAAGGGCCAATGCACAGGAACAGTCAGTCTGGACTCACATGCATGTCCCAACTTCCACAGAATATTCCAGACTTGCTGCATCTGTCCTCTGGCTACCAAGATGGTGAGTTCATGGTTCCACATGGTTGCTCTTGAGGCCTCTCAAGGGTTTGCACAGCAGCTTTCTTGTAGGTTCAGGCTTTCTTCCTACAAGCAGCACAGCTCCAGGGAGAAGGAGGGCTTCCAAGACGTCCTCGTGTCAGCCTTGATCCCTTAGTACCATGGCTTCTTTGCAATGATTGATGTTCACATAAAACTGAGCACAGCTGTCATTTGTGGAGATGTAAATTGCATTGTTCACTTGCCAGAAAGCTCTTCCCTCATACTGCATGTGACCCACAGTACCATGTACAGATACAAACTTTCTTCCCAAGGCAATGGGCAAGCAGTACTACATCCTCTTCCCGTAGTCACTGACCCATCCAGTGGTATCTTATACTTGTAAACACCTTTACAGATGTTTGCATCTAAGCTACAAGCTTCCACTTCTGCAGTATCTCTCTTGCAAAACTGGGTGGGTCTTCTGATGTGTTGATCAGCAGTGTGTGGTGTATCAGGTCACAGAGTGAACGACTCAGCAGAAAGGGGCTGCGCACACCTCGACCCCAGGCAGCTCCCATTCCTCGCAGCTGTAGCACACGGATTCCCTGCCACGGGACCAAAGGCATCCCATGTCCCACATCTCTTGTGGCGTCAGATCTCATGGTGTCCCACTGCAGAATAGGCTGCAGCACTGCTGTGTAGACGTGACCCTTGAGGTGGGTGGTTTTCTGTCTGATACTCACCTAGTGGTTAAGGTGATTGCCACTAGAAGCAAGAAAGCAGCACTTGGGCAAAACTACAATGGGAATTCAAAGAGGAAGAGGTCAGTATTTGCTCGTAACATCTGCAGAGCTTATTTTCCCTTTGTTGCCTAAATCAGGAAAATCTATTACAGTAGTTAGGAGAAGGAAATATTTCTTTCTGTTTCTAAGCATGTGAATCACACTCCCCACTGGCAAAAGCTGCCCAGCACATTGTGTTCAGTGATATGTAGAGCCTGCAACTGTACGCTGCACCAGGAGCAAAATGTGTGTCAGTACAGGAACCTGGGAGAGGGCCTCGCAGGACAGGAACCTGGGCTAGCTAAGCCCCAGCTAGATCCTGCTTTGGGTAAGCTTTTGTTTTCTTTTTAAAAAAGGTAAATTACACCTGTATTTAATTTCCATTTTTATAAATGAGAAGTTTGGTGTTTTGAGGATGTGGCAAACTTCTGATGAATCACATTTTGATGATGAGTGCAACCATTTGGGAACTGATAGAGATGGAGGGGGGGGGCGGATGTGTCTTCCAGTGGCAGGTATGGTGTCATGCACTACTCCTTTCCAGGGAAGCAGGGGAATTGGGTCTGAACAGAACAAAAATTGGCTTCAGTGACTTGTCAGGACTGCCCATGGTTCCTGGCCGGTTATGAAAGCTCTTGTAGCTCATGTGTAGCCACATTAGAATAGCATTTGATGGAGCCCCAGCCTGTTCATGTCAAATGAGCTCAAGATAAATGTCAGCTCATGACAAGTATGAGTCTTTAATTTACTTTTTAGCTTTGAAGCTAGTGGAAAAGACCTTCAAGGGATATTGGCAATTATCAAATTTCTGTTAAAAGCATTTTACTACTAAAGCAGCATCTCTAAAGAATTGAAAGGAAGAGGGATTTTTTTCTTTTCTCCTGGTCACTTCTAAGCATTTATAGTATTCTTTCAACTTCCACTGCTTCCTCCTTAACTTTATTTTTTCTTTTTTTGTTCCTGTGGTATGAATCCGTGACAGTAAGTATAAAACATAACTAGGGGAATCTAAGTGCACAGGGAATGCCAAATCAATTTCATATTTCACACTGAAGTGCTCCTTTAGCACTTCCTTGCCGATGTTTTACAGCTATAAACCTGCCAGCCTGCACACCACAATAATCTCATCATATACCCTTAGGAATACTTTTGCCTACTGACCATAAGATAAAACATTCCTTGCATGAACCTTGATATACATTGCCACAGATCTAGAAAGGATAAGAAACTTCACAAATTCTCATTTGAAAAATTCCTTTTTCTGCTTGTTTGTAAAGATCAAGTACACAAAAGCATGAGACCCTAGCCTCCAGCATTTACAGGACCCAGGGAAGTTTTGAATGCCAGGAATCCTATACCAAGGCAGAGCCTTGCAATTATTTTCTATTCCCATAAGTACCTTCAGCTTTGTCCTTTCAGGGAAAAAAAGCCTCTCTCAGTCCTTCTTCCTAGAGATTGTTTCAGGGAGAGTGAATGTTTAGACCTGTTTCTGACAAGTCTTCAAATCTGGTGGTTGGAAATGTGGAAAGAGCAGCTATCAAGCACGACTATCATCAGTCACAGCAGAGAAGGCTTCCAGCCCTGAGCACGGGCATGCAGGAGAGGACAACAGAGGGAAGTCGTTACAGTTGAGGCCAGAACTACCTAGGCTCAGGCTCACTACTTGGGTAGCAGGACAACCTGAGTGGGAGAGGTCCATGAAAAAGCTGTACATGCTTGAAGCAAACCCTGGGAGAAATTGTAATGCCTCAGCCCAACAGACCAATCACAAAATGTCTGTTTATGTGCCTGAGTTTATGGGCACCTCAGCATCATTTTTATCCAAACTTCTATTACCGCACTTGTCCAGAGATGCAGCCACCTTGCCAAACTGAGCAGCTCCATGCTTTCTTCCCACCTAAGATAGCAGCAACTGTGGCAACTTTCATTTCAACCCAGACAGGTTTGTGTAACAGCCTAGAGGCAGGGGCTCTTGCTCTGGAAATAAGCCACCACTTTAACTCCCTCCTCAACTGAAAAAAACTAAGTCAACTGTTCCAATGACTATAAGTCAGTAAGATACAAAATTAGGCAGGAAGGGAACAAAGTCCATCACTTTTTGAAACTATGTCAGTGCAAGTCCAAGAGTGATGTGGCTAGGAGGAGAGGAAATGGAGCCATTCTGTAATCCATAAATTAGGAATGTGGTGCAGTGTAATCTAAAAGCAAAAGAGGTGTGGTAGTCACTGAGGTGGCAGTGTAATCTCAAGGCAGAAGAGATATGGGAACTAGTCCCATAGGAATATATAAAGTCTTCAGTGACCAGAGTTCACCAACTCCTGAGCTGAGTTCATTTTTCACTGACTGCATCCCCTTCCTGTTGCCTGTGGGCTCTGCTCACAGCCCACTGTAACCATTTCAAGAACAGTTAATGAAGATTTTCAGATTACTAATAACAAAGGCTGAGGCCAGATGTCAAATGAGCAAATAGATTTTCTAGGTTGCATTGATCTTCATTTGCAACTCTCAAATCTTAAAAATAAAGTGCCTGAGAACTTACCTCCAAAAAACTGTAATTAAGGAGGAAAAATCTAAATGGCTTGTTATGGGGGAAATACTTAAAACCTCCTTTATGGAGCACTGTTGTATCTCTGGAATTTGAACGGTGTTATTTCTTGAAAAAGAGACTTACTTTCTCAATGAGAAATCCTCTCCCAACCTGTACCTCTGTGGCAGCAACATTCTTGAGCCACTCCATTCGTTCTCATTCATGTGCTACTGATGAGTATGGAAAAGAGAAAAGGAGGCATGACAGACTTTCATCTTTTTTAGTCCCTGCCTGACTTCAAAAAACTATGAGCCTTGTCAGACCTTATTCTTCCTGGGAGCCTCAGGGTAATTCTGAAAGACTTTACAGTCCTCTCTTTGAACTTCTGCAATCATTTATGCTTTGTTTTCTTTTAAAAACAGCGAGTGGGAAATGAGTTGTCCTGTTCTGATTTCCTCCTGCCTGTTGTTTCTGAGGGAGGAGGCCCCTTTTCACAGGGGTGCAAAACTGCCACTGCCTCTAATGGAGTGGAAGGACTGAGATCCAGGGAATCCTTGGAACATGCAGAATGCTCTGTGAGCACTTAATGCAACATTTAGTCCTCATACTGAAAAGCAGGTCTGCTTTTCAAACACAGGCTTCTGAAGTACAAGGTTTACAGGTAATCCAGTAGTAACACTGCCTGCCTGTTACTTGCTCTGAAATTATCAATTGCAGTTAGTATGTGTCTTGAAAAATTCATTCTAGCTGAGTCTGGGGTGTCATATAAGGGTCATGTTGCTCCGGTGCTGTGAGTCAGAGGCTCGCTTATTCTTTATCTATGGCAGTGGGAGCACAGACAATAAAAGCTGTATCTATGACAGTTCCCTTGTGAAGTGCCAGGCTGATTGTACTGTCTGCCTATAAAGTCATAGGAAAGAAAGAAACTCCTCAGGTTTCTTTTTCTTGTCCTTTTTTTTTTTTTTTTTTTTTTTTTTTTTTTTTTTTTNTTTTTTTAAATATACAGACATGTTTGAACCAAGGCATTCCTGCTTCTCGTAGCTGCCAGCTCCTGAGCACAAGATTCAATGTTTTTCTTTTACTTGCTATAAAATGCTTAATCAAAGCCTTCCCTGCTCTGGTATAGCTGTTTCATTATTTATTAATGTAAAAATATGAATTACTGAACTTCAGCCTTGGCAGATAAGTGAAATTGGAATGAACTTTCAGCTCTTTGGTTTCAGAAGGTGAGTAAATCTCTGGTGGAGTTTGCACACATGGTTGGAATAGTTCCCCTCGTTTACCCTGGCACAGCTCCACCAACTGCTGCTGCACTGCCCCAATTCACACTTCAACAGCAGGGAGTTAGAAACTCAGGGGCCTAAGACAGCTGTAACATTTTCATATTTCTTGTCGAGCTTACATTTTAAAACAGAAAATTTAAAATCATAAATGAAGATAATGGTTATTTTTCTCCTTGGCTATTAAGAGTGACTTGACTAGAGAGAGAAGAAGGAGCTGTAAGTGGCTCACTGAAGCTGACCCTGGAAGAAGAAATTAAATAACAGTGCAAATATCCTTTGCCTCTTGAACCAAGTTACACACAGCATTTCTCATCTCTTTTACATAATGCCCTGGCAATAAGGAGCTCCTTTTAACCTGGTTTCCCTAGAAAATGTAGCATGTGTATTTACACCATCTCCCCATCACGTCTCCCCAGCCTTCCTCCTGCCCCCTGCCACTTGTTCACTTCCTGGGGTGTGACAGGGAAAGTCTGAAAGTGAAACCTGGCAGCTGTGTCTGGGAGAGATGAATGCCTGGCCTCTCCAGCTGGGCAAAGGGAACAGCACCCACTGGAGAGGGGGCTCCATTGAGTGTAGCTGCACCAGGATGCCTCCAGTCTGCCAGAGGGGACCCCCGGGCACCTGCAGATGTCACAGGAAGGAGCAGTGGCACTGGGGTGCAGGAAGGAACTGGGAGGATAGGGGATGTGGGGGAGAAATCCACAGGAAACCAGCTTCTGTGAGCTTCACTGCACACAGCAGTGGAGCCTGATACCAGACAGGCGCTAAACTAAAGAAAATCCCTTAAATAGGCAGATGTGCTCTTTCCAAAGTATCTGCTGGTAAAAAAAATGAAGCCAGTTAAATTAAGCTTTCATGTTAGCATCCAGCAGTACAGCTCACCCTGATTTACCAGTCTATTTAACTCCAGTCAGCAATGTAAAGCTGGCATTTTATAATTTAGGATGGTTCATTTAAGTGTTGTTTGACATACTGTCTGCTTTTAAAAACCAGGGAACACGAAGGTGTCTGCTTGCCTTTGGAAAAGGAAATAAATATTAACTTATCTGCACAATGTGTGAGCAGATCTAGCCCTGTTGCAGGAAACTCATTAATCTCACATGGAAAATAAATAAACCAGGAGAGAAAAGGATGGGTGGGATTTCAACTTCCTCTATTTCCGTAAATCGTTATTTTATATGAACAAGAGCACGCCAAAGGTTTTAAAGAGGAAAATTACTGCAAAGAACAAATAACTTCATTGAATCTTTTAAAAGTTTTGCAATGGAGGGATAATTTAGGATGGCATTGGGAAAACTCACCTGTTAAATGCTGCCTGATAGTTCCTGCTATTAGACCACATTTTCCATTGCTGATGCCATTGTCAGTCTTCAGCCACCAGGGCTCACATTTTCCATGGCAGGTGTCTGCCTAAGGCTGGATATGTGTGATGCATGTGTGCTTGTATCAAGAATTGTCTCAGACTGTATATAAAAATTTCAGCCAAAATGCTTTTGCTCTTCAACAAGTATAAGTTTCCCTCACATTAAAAAGAATGGCAATCCCATCTTTAGACAGTCCCAAAGGCCCTGTACTTTGGAGCAAAAGCATGAAATTTGGCAGGAGTGCTTTAGCCACCCTGGAAATCCAGCTCAGCCTGGATAAATTATGAGCCTTAGCAAGATCAGTTCGGTCTTGATAGAGTTTTATAGCTTGGTGTTTCAAAGATCCTGCCTTTAATGATTCTGTGTTAGTGTGGGACTGACTGAGGTGGTTTTCCTCAGCAGGTTTCTCATTTACTATTTTGGACCCTGTTGCTTTGGGGAAACTCAGAAGAAATAATCACCCAAGGAAGGAACAGGCTGGAGAGGGAGAGGTGTCTGGTGCATGGGGCAAGGGAAGGAGGTTTGGATGAGAAGCCAAACATGGTGATACAGCATAGCTCATGCAAGACAGGAATGTAGCAAAAGAGATGCTGGATGGAAGAAAGTGATCAGAGGGTCTGTGGCCACTGTGCCCACAGTCAATGACCAACACGTGCCATAGGATAAGACAGAGGTGGTTTTCTTTGCTGACAAGGACCAGCTGACAGGATCTGACAGAAGCACTGACAGAGCATTTAGAACAACACAGTTTTGAGAGTCGCAGAATGCGTGGCTCAAGCTCAGTTTCAGTCATGGAAGAGTTGGACTTTCAAGGTATAGCCATATTAAAAAAAAAAAAAATAAATTGGGAAATGGATGACTGGCCCTTTACTTCTATAAAAATATGACCCTGCACCTGAAAACAGCCACTTGATCAGTGGTGTTCTTGCTCTTTCTTCACAGGTGGGACATATTGTTCCTCAATGCCTTGGAAATTCAAATTTAATATGGCTTTAAATGTTGGCCTTTCCCAGTGTCAGACATCTGTGACCAGAGTAGCCAGCACCTCCACAATCATCCATGTATTCATCACACTTCTCCAGCATTCCTGCTCTCACATCGTTTGCAAAATTAAAAAGAGGAAAAACAGCGTGCACACTGAGTGACCACCAGTTCTCTCTCTGAGCCCAACGGTTTGTTCTTTGATCACTAAAGCAGCTTAAAACTGAGTCATTTGTATGGCATTCACTGCCAACAGGCACCTATTCCTTCAGATTGAACCATATTCTTTAGTAATCTGGGAGTGTTAATAGTAGTAATTTCTAACTTCAAAATATTGCCATAAATACTCTTCTTTCAGGTTTTATGACAGCCAGATCATTATGTGTTAAGGACCCCAAAAGCCATTCATCACAATCCAGAGTTATACTTCTATGAAGATATAAAGCTTAGAAAAGCAAGTTTAGAATATTTATGAGAAACAGAGAACTTTTAATTTAAGGTAAGAACTAGGGAGAATGCCAATTTACAGTCATAGGATGGGTGTGCCACTAATTCAGACAAATGTCTTCCTGATATGAATACAGGCTGGAAAGGCAAATGAAAGCCAAGTGTGAAAGAGATGCAGCCGGCCTTAGGGGAGTGCAGGAACATCTGCAATCAAATTTAAATAGCTAATAGCATATGAGCACAGGACAGCTTCTTTACAGTATGTATTTGGCAGAGCAGGCAGGGGGTAATTGAAATGCTGGTTTGGATGGCAAATACACAAAATTCAAATCTGAATTCATAAACTTCTGTTGTGTTGGTTGGGAGGCAGGAATTAAATTTCAGGAATGCAGCTTAGGGGACATTGGGACAGCACAAGTGGAAAGGCAAGGAGGGCACAAGTCATATGTAATGGTTCATCCCTGCTTTCACACTGGATGAAGAAATGACAATGGTACAATGCTCTCTACACCAAATGTCTGTGCTGTGATTCCCCCATTTTCTATCCCCACAGAATTTTGATGGAAGCTTTTATAATGGTTTGGGTGCTGACAGACATTGCTCTCTTCCCTGAACAGAATCCCTGACACCTAATTCTTGTAGTTTTTCAGTGTGGGGTCACTAATTTTGATTTCTTTCTTCCCTCAGCTGCCTGTTTTCACAAAATTGAACTCATCTCTGAGTAAATTCAAATATAGTTGAGACCTGATCCAATTGTAACTCAAACTTGGTAACAAATCAAGTAATTATTGGGGAGACACTGATATCTAAGCCTTGACTCTTTAGAAACTAAGCAGAAAGGAAAAACAAAAACAAAAACAAACAAACAAACAAACAAAAACAACAAACAAACAAAAAGAAGAAAAAAAAACAGGGAAAAAAGGAAAGGGAATAAAAGAAACAAAAGAAGCTAAACATTAAAAAGATCTCCTAATATTTTTTGTTGTACTGAGAATCTGAATTGGGTTAACCCAAGCACATCAAAAGCTGAAAGTCATTAGGATACCTTCAGATGTCTCTGCAAAATCCCCCTCCTCCGCATAGCTATTTCAAAAGCTTCAGCACAGTGGAGGTTCTGCAGTTGTAGAGTGCAGTCCTTACACACAGTCCTGTGCCCTGCATTTGTTTATTGCATGCTGATGGGAGTGGAACTGCAAGAAGTAGTTTTGAAGTCTGAAGTACTGCAAACAGTGAATCATGGCTTCAACGGATCGTCTGTCTGAAAGTCCTGTCTCAGCAATTTATAGCTGTTTCTGACACCAGTGGATCATTACAAGCTTCTACTGCAATGAAAGCTACCTCCCCAAAACACCACACCAGTCAACCTAAACTCACGTGCTTGGATTTTGCAAAAAGGAGTCTTCTCCCTCATGCCTGAATATACAGCGTAAGCATGTAATACTCTCTGAATGTAGTCTAAACCAAGTGATATCGTTTCATTTACCAACTATTTTGGGGCAGGGAAAGATTTAAAAAATTACTTGCCTAGCCAGTTGTATAGGACTACATTGGAATTAAGTTTTCTGTCTTTAATTTAGATATTAAGAAAATAACTGAAATGAATGATACTCATTTTTGTTCTCTATCTTGAAGATCTCTGTGAACAATACATGATAGATGCACTGTGCTGAGACCCACAACAGAAGAACTGGAACTTTTTACTCAGGGGTGCATAACTCTTTGATTCAGGCATAAATGTTTTCTTATTTATTAAAAGGCCAGGGGAAATCAAGAATTCTGGAGAAGAAATTATGCATGTTTCTGATCATCTTGATATATGCCTGAAGAAGAAACTGCTATTCCCCAAACAAAAACAGGTAATTAAAAGTTATGCTTTGTGACTCTGGAATTTGAGAAAAAAAAAAATATGGTGTCTAATTAATGTCTACGTAAGTACTTTCATGTCTTTTCTCAGGAGTAAGATATTTATAGCCACATGCAAAAACAAGAAAAAGATTTAAGGGAACACAAACAAAACCCCACCAGCCAGCACCTTAACTGCAGCATCTGCAAGCCAGCAGCCATGGAATACTTGATGAAGTGCTTAAGGCTAGGAAGGCTGATAATGAGATTTCTTTTAAGTTCACAGTGCTGCACATTAAAGAGACCTCACCAACCTGATTCTGAAAGGAAATAACGTTACATATCACAAACAGGCTGGGTGGTTGTTTTTTTTTAATAGAAGAGTCCTTTTCATCACCCTTTGCTGGTGTCTAGAAAGACAAACGGGCTTAGTAAGCAGCATACTTGGTCCACAAGTTTTCCCTCAATATTTTTGCATTTTGTTTGTGTATTTAGTAACACTGCAGTTCTGATGTTGTGCCTGGAGAGTGCTGCAGAGAGAAGAGTGCTTCTGAGCTCCCACTTGATCAGTGGCCAAAAAGCTTTAACTCCCCAAGATAGTACCTTACACAGAATATACTAGAGACCACCAGCACACAGTGAAACAAAGTGCTGCCACATGTACAGCATAAACAACCTGGAACCAGATAGTCCCACCTCTCTCTCTCTCTGGTCTGTTCAGTGATAGAAGCTACCACATTGTTTACTGCAAGATTAGATATGGTATTTCCAGAACTACACTTGGATCATGAAGTTGAAGAAAAGTCAATCACTTACTTTGTCTACTTTTCAGGTATTTTTTATAAAACCATATCATATTTTCTGGTGCAAAAGCCTTTTATAGAGGGACTATAATGTTTCTTATAAAACAGCATATGTGTAGGCCTATGCTTATCCCAACATAATTGCTTCCAGCAGTTTGTCTGCAAAAATGTCCTTGAACCCTTTCTGTTGGCCTTTCTCTTTCTAAAAAGCAGTGAAATGGTAATGCCAGCATGTTCCAGCTGCCTGCATGGACTAGTCCAAATTAACTTCCCTGTTTTTATCTCCTATGATTTTTTTCTCAGCACCCACTATGAGGAGAAAGACTGTGAGCTGCTAAACAGGTAGAACACATAAATGGATCTGTATTCAGAAAAAAATACATTACAACAGTATTAATATTGCACAATCAACCGCTAAAACTTGACAAAGCTAATTTTGTAATTCTAACTTTTAGCATAGTTTTTACTTACAACACTGCAGATTTCTTTTTTGGGCCTGGTGTGGGTATGAAAAAATTTCTGAACCAAAAGTATGTGTTGTCTGCCAGACCCTTGTTCCCATTGTTGCAGAAGATGGAAAATGAATGGCGAATGATGACACAGGCAACTGCATGAAGAAATAGGATTACTTTACAATTACGGTTGCAGAACTCTGTTCTTGGGGAATGGAGTCTGCTTCTGCTAGAAGGTTTCAGTAGAGGAGTTCTTATTGTGCTACTCCTTAGTTTCATATCCTTTGTTTTGGGTGCTGACTTGATAACCGAGGATTTGATTCGTAGACATGCTGAAGATAACCATAGCTGAGGATGTAGAAACTGTGCTTTGAACATACAAAGTGATATATAGCATTAGGTATTACCAGGAGAAAGATCATAAAAATCACAAACTGAAATTGGGGGATATTTTTGATCTAGCTTAGTATGTAGGTTTTACAATGTGATGCTGTAAATGCTGCAGAAACTGGAAAAGAAGTGTTATCCATGTCTGTTCATCTCCACACCCATCTGATGCTGCAGGGCTGGGTGCCCACAATATTGTAACAAACTGCTGAAGACAAAGGTGCCACTTCAACAGCACTGCCCAGCACTCTCCTGAGCTGCAGCCACCAATGCCTGTAGCCAGCTCACCTGTCAGGACAGGTGCCATCCACAGCATGCCCTGGTAAGGCCTCATGAGGGATATTTTGTCAGATTTCCAGCTGGACCAAAACACCAACGTCATCCCAATCCCTATGTTAAAAAGGATTGTCAAGAGAATGAAAGAAATGTAGCTGACCTCACCTCACAGTAACCCCTGGTACCATCTTACCAGGGTTAGATCGGTCCATGGATGAAGCCTTCAGTCATCCTTTCTCAAAGAGTATCAATGGCAACTGAGGTGTTACTCTGTGATAAACATTTTCAGTGGGCTGTGTGCAATAAAACCACCCTTGAAGCTCCAGAGTGTGATTCCTAGAGTGGTCTGTGCTAACACCAGCCTTATTAAGCATATTTGGTCATCACCTGGAAAACGCCACATAGACTCTTAAATGCTGATGGAACCTGGTTGATCTTAAATGACAGTAGCTTGGCTTAACCCAAACGATGACTTGTTGCTGCAGAGAGAAATGAAGAACCATGTGTGGACCTGTGTGCCATCTGCGTGGCACTGCAACCTTCTGCACACGGAAACCTGGAGACAGCCTGAGTTTTTATTAAACACAACCCCAAACAAGAGGATCAACCTACCTTGAACACTCACAGTTATGCTCATACACCTTGGTCAGAGAAGGAAGATCAGGAACTATTTCCAAAATAAGTGCAAGACTCTACTCAAGAAAGCAGCGCTAAGTACAAAAATCATTATCTGCTATTTGTTTGATGAATACTAGAGTACATTTCATCTACAGCAGATTTCATCATTTTTATCTTGCCATAATTAATATGATTGATAGATAAAAATCATTAAAAGCCATATTGTTACTTGGGCTAGCCAGAACCTCTGCTCCTATTGTCTGGAGTTAGAATGCAGCCATCAGCCTGACCACCAAGTGGTGGCAAGTGGAGAGCAAGTAAAAATTGCATTAAAAGATCTTGAGGGTCCACCCTGGAAAAGATGCACACGTAGCAAGTGACATTCTTGACTTGCCCTGCCTGCAACAGTGCTGCTTCCAGGAATGGCTGCAGTCAGCAAACCTACCCACCGTGGGCTCCCACATCCCTGCTAGAGCCAGCTGAGTGGGCATGGCACGGTCCCCTCTGGCAGTGGCCAATTCAGCATGCAAGCAGTGCAAGGGTGGATCCTGTGTCCAAACAAGGCAGCTGCTCGTGTCCTGGGCTCCCTCTTGTCTTCTCAGAGTGTACATTTACAGGTCTTTGACAAGAAGATGATAATTTGGCTACGTTGTGTTTTGTTGCAACTGTTGCCTTATTTGTTTTGTTCCCCAACAATCATTAAAAACAAGCGCTTGTATTCAAACTCCAAGCCAAGCCAAGCCTTTATTCCACATCTCCTTGCCCAGGTATTCTGAACTCCCTCCTGACTCTTTGTCCTGGCTCTCTCTCATTTGGGACTGCTCACTCTGTCCACTTGCCAACGCTACTCACATCCATTGGTTTCTAAAGCCAGTGTCTTTCCTGGGACTGCATTCTTAGAACACCTCCCCTCTTCATAGCAACTTCTCTATCAGTTTCCTTTTCTTGTGTCTCAGTTTCTTGGGCAGTTTTTTCCCCCATTTTGCATTCACCTCTTCAGCCTACAGTCCCTATATTCTTCTGGACCTTCAGTCTCTGCCAATTGTCATTGCCTCTAATGGCTTCAAAACAGTATTCCTGTCCTGCTAATCTTGAGGTTTTGCCCTCTCTGCAAAGTCCCAGTTTTCACCCCACATGCTCCTACTTCCAGTTCAGCCTGCTGGTTCTCCACAGGAAGGCCTCAGATCTGTCTCTTGCACTGCTCGCCTCTGACTCAGACAGTTTCTTCCTTAACATTGCCTAGATGCCAACAGAGAGGTCACTGAAAGTGCAGGAAAGTGTCCCTGCTCTCCATTCGTTGCTTGGCTCCGGCTCAGCATGTGGCAGCTGGAAACAACCATTATTGGGAAATTCTGTCTCTGTCGTGTACTCCTGGGCTGCACCATGTGTAGTGGCTTTGTACAGAGAGTGCATGCCCAGGCCAGGAGTGAGAGGGGCTGGAGAGCCTTATTTGAACTGTGGGAATGATGCACAAACAGGACTGTAACTGTGAGAGTCAAAAGCTTGCTCTGGGACAACCTTAACCCTTAAGCAGTAGCAGTCTTTCTATAAACTGAGATTTGAAATATCCTAAAATTTGGGCAAATGAGAGTAGATTTTCTTTGAGGCATGAAAAAGCATCTGACAAAGGCCTCCCTTGTTCAATTAAAAAAAAAACTTTCTCCATAAAAAGTTTGTTTTTTTCCTATTGAAAACCAATATACCCTTTGTAATTTTAATTTCAGAAATTACTAAACCCTTTGGTTGATATTTTCCCCAGGCAAGAAAAATACCCACGTGATGCAGACAACCAGTATTGACTTTTCCAGTGTGAATCAGGGTAGCCTGGCACAAATAGCTGAAAGCTGGGTCCTGCACTGGAAATGTCAAACCCTGTTTAACAGGCTGTATGGGCTCTTTAAAAACCCAGCAGAGCTGCTCACTCTACCTTGTGCATGTGTTGGGAATCAGCTGAAGGGCTGATTCCCATCAAGCAGATTTAAATAGGTTTCCAGCTTAGGGAGAGAAATGGATGTTTGTCTCTTAGGGGAGCTGTTTCTTCCTCCCATCCCTCCTTATATGTGCACATCCATACACCAAAAATAAAAGAGCAGAATGGCGATAAAGGTATTCTCCAGGCAGGAGAGACCAATCCCGTATAGAGACAGAGCAGCATTTCTGGCAGACCTGGACAGTACTAGAGTTTAAGTGAGTTGAAAATAAAAGACTTATAATGAGATTTTGCACTAGATTGGCTGGCTTGTGCTGGCAGGCAACAAGCACAGCCAGCCTGCTTACAATTCACTCTAGATGAGATAAGCAAAAATAGAAACCAAAGAGCCACAATCTGTTATCCAGCCTAGGGAGGAAAAAATGTTGACTTGAAAAGACCACCACTCTCAGACAAAGTGACAGCTCTAAGTTTCAGCCACTTGCCTTTCTCTCAGTCAGATTCAGAAAGCACTAATCTTCCATCTGCAGAAAGAGCAGAGCTCCCAATTCAGCCTTCTCCAGAGCAGGCAGAGAGGAGTGTGAGCACAGAGGAGCACGGTACTCACCAGCTCTGGTCAGACTCGTGGTCCCTATTTCTGCTGATCCTGAGCGGCTTATGGTCCTGGTGGGTCTAAATCGCCTTTCACAGGCAGGAGTTTGTGCCCAAGCATCGAGGAGGAGTTCTAGGAAGGCTGAGAAGCAACGACTGCTTCACCCAGGAAGGAAGAACAGTTTGCTAGAGGATTTATCCAGAAGACACACTTCTTTCTGGATGTGAGCTTTGCTGCAGCCTGAACTCAAAGCATCTCCGCTTCTACTTAAGAAGAGGTAAATCTGAGACCAATCTCACTACTGCCTGCAAGGAATTTGCCTGTGCTTGACTCATCCAAAGACAATGAATGAGCACAGATCTAAAGTATCTGGCACTTATTAGGAAGCTTCAAATCTTATTCTGCTGAGGCACTTTGGTGAAGACTAAGAACATTATAGCTGGGTGCAATCCTGATATTAAGGGTAGGTTTTACCATACCTTGTTAGGTGCAAGAGAAGGGTATAGATCTTGCTGGGTCCTGGGGGAAAATTTATATTAAATTCTGGTCTCTTTCCTGGTATCTGGAGGAGCATCTCAGTTTTTGTCATACAAGCCTAGTAAACAGTAGTTTAACTATCTGATAGAGAACAAGTATGCTTAATAATGACTGGTAATAGCTGGATAGATAATGAGCATCTTTCATCTTACATTACTTATGAGTAATAGGTACTCATTTTTTAGTCTTGAAAATTCTCTCTACTACTCAGTAAATGCACAAGTGCTGGTGGTGCATCTCAGGCACTGTGGCTCTTGTTCTGATATTCCCCAATTTGCAGCCACACACATAGCAACATCTGTGAACTGGGAGGGAAAGGTTAGCTCCACAGCAACCCTCTTTCCCTCTGGAATAGAATGTTTGCCAGAAGCACTCAGCATCAGTTGCCCCATGAGAGAATTTTAAACTCAAAACATGCCACAAGTGTACGCCAATTTATGAAAAATTGTATCTGGCTCCGTCCTCTTTATTAGTTAATGTGCTTTTGTGGGACTGCAGTTGCAGTTACTGTTAGTCTTGGTGTCATGTCTGTACCTGAGCCGTGGCCCCTTTTCTAATGCATTTCCTAAAGGTTTAGCTCAGTACTTCAGCTGTACATATGATAATTTAGGATATACTAAAGGGAGCTCTGTTTTCTGTTCAGTTCCAGGCATAGCCCAAAGGGAATGGAGCAGCAAACTCTGCTCCTTGTCTTTTGCGCTGCGGAGGATTAGATAGGACTTCGTGGAGAAAATGTAGGCAAATGAAATCAGGCAATCAGATAGCAAATTAAAATGAAATGGTAACTGGTTATCTGACTCTATTCTATTTTTCTTCATACTTCTTCTGCCTGCCATTCAAAAATACAGTGGATCCCACTCCCCAGCTTCTGACTTTGATCTCTGAGCATCCGACTTCTCTTTAGTCTGTGAGGGGAAGACTAAAATGCAGATGCAGGATCACACTCATGGAACAGCACATTCTTGGCTTGCAGCCATATCCAAATTCATTAATAATAGTAGTTTTCTGTAACTGCCAGGAAAGATAAAGAAAGCAGTGACATTTTAACTATCTTGTGATGCAAACAGTTCACCCTCCCAGGAGTTCAGCAAAGTAAAGTGGAAGCCTAATTAGGGATGATACATTCTAAATTTTGCATTCATTATGTCTTTAATTTTTTCATAACTCCTCCACAAATCCTGAAGTTGTTTTGTAAGAATTTTTAGCATCAGCATTTAACTCATAAATATACCGTTTTTGAAGTATTGCAAACAACTGTATATTTTCTCCTCTCCAAATACCTTTTTAAAATATAATATTAACATTAAGGAAGTGTAAAGGATGTCTGCTTTTGGTACAGTGCAGTTTGGTGGTGGTAGGTGGCTTAGTTAAGCAAATCCAAACCATTAAACAACATTAAATAAGATACCAGTAGGTGTGTGAGGGATCAGGAGGTGGCAGCAAAACTCTGAGGAGAAGTTTGGTTTCTGCATGTCAATAATGGAAGTATTTTAACTGCAAACCAGGACTGACAAAGCATGTAAAATTCTAGTAAGAAAAACAAGAAATGGCCAGACACTGATCATGCAATGAGGAATTGTACGAAAAACATTGAATTTTGTGAATTGAAAACCAGCCACCA
>VYZR01087784.1:13194-23442 GCA_013400675.1 Oxylabes madagascariensis
ATCATGAAAGACCTCCAGAAAAATGCCTTTTTTTCCCCTTGGAGAATTTAAATAAAGTTTTTGAAGATGGGTAGAATTAATCAATAACAGTAAAAGAGACCTAGATCTATGGACCAGATAATAACCTGAAATGGATGTTACAGGTTACAAAAATAACTCTGGGCCTGATGAAGTAGTTTTCCTTAATGGAAGACAGGCAGCTAACATCTTCTGACCCTTGGGAATGAGCTGCCTTGCTCTGCTTTTGCAGAAAATCCCTCACGATTTCTAATTATTTTGGAAGTTTGTATGATACTCAAGAATGAGTATGTCCTCCATCGTTTGGAAGCAATTTTGAACTCAGATCTCTGACCTAAAGTTAGCCTGCTGCTCTTCAGTGTTGCAAATTGAAGTGAGGCAGTTTTGCTCCCTGTGATCTCATCATGCCAAACCACTTCTATTTATACATGCACACCATCTTTAGAAATTCAGTAGGGCGTTTGTAAGGAAATGCCTGCTGCTTTGGCAGCTGGGTGGGGAGGAAAGGAGGTACTGAACTGTGTTTTTCTGTAGACCCTGTGAAAATTACTCCTCGTGGGAGACCTGTGTGTTCTGAATAATCAGACTGCCTCCCTTTGCAGCAGTTACAGGTGGGCCTGGAGCCGGTGGGGACAGTGTTGCTAACTTTAAACTAGACAGCCTGAGTAATCGCAGCTATGTAGCTATGGCAACACAGAGCTCTGCTTGGCCTGGGCACTTCTTTTAGGCAAGTTTTGGAGCCCATGTGGAACTCCAGGCTGACATAGTTGTGCTCCCATCAGTACTTGGCATAGATGATTGTAAGTTAACGGGATGCATATCCTTCTGGGGGGGATGTGGGACTTCCCCACCATTTGGGATCAGTCAGGCTTGCTGAAGGAGAGCTGTCCATGCTGGTGTCTTTAGTCAAGTCCTCATGGTAGTAGATAGATTGATATGTCTATTTACTACATGGATGTTATGAGGTGCTGGGAAGGGCGTGTCTGGCAGGAGGTCAGACAATCTTTTTGTGCGGTGCAGCCTTTGATAGTCTGGGTCAGATCAAAGAGCCCCTTTGAGGGGAGGGATGACTCCTCTTCCCTGAGAGCAATGAACTTGTTCAGGTAGAACAAGCTTCAGGAGTACAAGGGGGAAGCAGGGACACAGCTGGAGAGATAGGAATTAGGGATGCTCACTGCAGGAAGACCAATCAAGATAAATTGTGGTGAAGAGGGACCTTGCCTTCCCCTAAGAAGCAGAATTCAAGAGCCAATTATAACACTTTAGTCAGAATGTGGAGGCTTGTTTCAACTTGAGAAACAACCAGGAGTGGATCAATTAGAAAAGGAGGCTGGCAAATGGGTCGTGTCCTTTCCTTTTCCCCATCTGCTGCAGCAGATGTCTATCTTTTGCCTGTTTGTTTTAGTTATGTTGAAGCATTGCTATAGTAGTTTCCATCCTTTTAGCAACTTCCAGCAAGTTCACTTTTGTAAATATAGCCCTGAAGTAGAATCCATGGAAGCAGCCAAATCTCAGTTCAGTTATATTTGCTTCAGCTGTCAAGTACTGTTGAAAGAAAGGAAGAGAGTGCTTAGATCCATGTTGGAGGAGCTATTTGAAATTATTGGGAGCAGTGATGGGAAACACAACTTGCCTTTGGTGCTGGTGAGGAAGGAATATGGCACTTGGTTGATCTTGCACTGTTTTGCATTCAAGAAAGCTTGATTGAGTTCTGTCTCAGAGGCTGGACTGATCCTAAATCTTGTCCTAAGGATCTTCACTTAAATGTTTTCTTGTAGCAGTAATGTCATGTGCCGATTTGTTCTGGTATCATATGAGAAATACAAAGGTGCAGTGGTTTTTGAAAAATTACTTTCCACTATATACATAAAAATAAGAAATCTCTAGTTAATAACTATTTTAATTTTATTGCGTCTTCTCGAGGGATACAGGCATATTTTGTTTTAGTTTTCCTACCCAACTGGGAAAAGAAACTCATTACTTATTCAATTAAATTAGTTTCTATAAATTAATCAGGAATAATTGTGTTTATATGGGTCAGGACTTTCTCAAGGGGGCATTAAATGGGGAGTGATTTAAAATATATTTATTTAGAAATCAATGGCAGTGATTTGAAGCTACCAGTTGAGATGAATGTGGATGACAGTAGTGCAGCAGTTTGTCAGATTTATTATCAGAGTTGCAATAAATCGAAGACGTGTTGTTAATTTCCTTTAACAAAGAATAAGCAAATAACAAGCACAGTAGGTTTGCGAAGCTGTGATATTGAGTCTTGTTGAAACTATTTAATGAAATACAGATCTGATATTAGAACTAAGGAACATAGGTGGGGTTTCATCCTTGTGGAGCAGTGAGTGTGCAATCCTAATTGAGATCACAGTCTGTATCTCAGGAGTCCAATTCCATGCTTATAACTGGTTTCTGTGGCAGCTTCTAGCAGTGTAGCTGTCCTGTTAGGTGAGTGTGTGTGTGTGCAAATATAAAATATCTAAAGCACGCTTATGAAAGTCAAGCTGTGATGCAGCAACAGTATGAGAAATTCAGTCTCGTCCTTTGTTCAGAGAGTTGTGTTGCATCTGGTACCTGCTGTTTTGCCTCTCCCTTGCACTGGACATGTAGCTCTTTTTCCATCTGATCCTCATTCTTCTTTTCTATTCTCCCTGCTATTTTTACTATCTGTCAGTCCCTCTCACTGTTCTGCCCTGATTCTTTTGGCTGATGGGATACTCCTCTAATAGTGGTTTTTTTTTTCTTCCCTTTTGCTGTGTAATAAGTAAAACTAAACTCTAATGAAGCAAATTGAATTGGTTTGTATTAACTTATTCTTATGTGCAAAAAACACACAGTTTAAATTATATCCAGCACAAAACAGAAAATATAAAAGAAAAAGAAATCAATAACCTGATTTCTGGGATGGTTTTTAATTGGAAATTTGTCTTGTCCTTTGACTTTACCAGAGGTACTGAATACCAGTGAGTAGGTTTTTTTTGTTTGTTTTGCATTTCTTTTACCTAATCTTGTTGTTACTATGTCTTATTAAATATACAAGACAAAAATGGAGCAAATAATTTGATTATTACCAGTTCATTAGGCTTAAAACATGAATTAGAGCCAACTTCAGCTTAGAGATTCATTCACGTGGCTCACACTGAGGTTGGTGAGAGGAACATGCATATTCACAAATCCAGAATTTGGCTCTATGCCTGAGTTTTTAGTAGACCGGTGTGCAGTGAAAGCTCTGAGGTAGTAGATCATTTGTTATTTACAGCAGATAATGAAACATTACTCTGATTTTATTCAAAGCTTTGTTACATAAAGTCCATAAGTTGGTAGAGGACAATATACCGTTCCAATACATTAAAATATAAATAAGAAGAGAAGCTGTCTATTTTGTAAACGAGTTAAGATCTTGTCTAGAGGTGTTTTAACTGACAAAATACATGCTTGGACTTCAGATTTCCCTGGTGTGGCATTGAACTCTGGCTGTATCTGTCCCAGGTGCGGTTGCTTTCCTCCCAGCAGCTGGCTGCTCCAGAAATGCCACTTGGAACTGCAAACATTCAAAAACATTTCGCGGCGTTCTTGTGGCGAGAAACGCTCCCTCCGCACGTGCAGGTTTCGGCTCAGTGCGCTGAGGGAGCGGCAGGAGCTCTCCTGCGAGGCCAGGCCGCCCTGGCCGCTCACACGGAGGGAGCGGCTCCCAGCGCCCTGGTGCCGTTTCCCGGGCCCCCAATGCCGTTTCCCGGGNGGCTGTATCTGTCCCAGGTGCGGTTGCTTTCCTCCCAGCAGCTGGCTGCTCCAGAAATGCCACTTGGAACTGCAAACATTCAAAAACATTTCGCGGCGTTCTTGTGGCGAGAAACGCTCCCTCCCCACGTGCAGGTTTCGGCTCAGTGCGCTGGGGGAGCGGCAGGAGCTCTCCTGCGAGGCCAGGCCGCCCTGGCCGCTCGCACGGAGGGAGCGGCTCCCGGCCCCCCGGTGCCGTTCCCGGGCCCCGGTGCCATTTCCCGGGCCCCGGTGCCGTTTCCCGGCCCCAGTGCCATTTCCCGGCCCCCTGGTGCCGGTTCCCGGCCCCCCGGTGCCGTTCCCGGCCCCCCAGTGCCGTTTCCCGGCCCCCCGGTGCCGTTCCCGGGCCCCAGTGCCATTTCCCAGCCCCCTGGTGCCGGTTCCCGGCCCCCCGGTGCCGTTCCCGGGCCCCGGTGCCATTTCCCGGCCCCCCGGTGCCGTTCCCGGCCCCCCAGTGCCGTTTCCCGGCCCCCCGGTGCCGTTCCCGGGCCCCAGTGCCATTTCCCAGCCCCCCGGTGCCGTTCCCGGGCCCCAGGGCTGTTCCCTTCCCGGGAGATCGCGGCTGCCCTTGGCCCGGCAGGCCCTGTCCTGCCCGGGGAGCAGGTGCTGCCCTGCACAGACAAGGCCTCCTCTGGGGCAGGCTGCACACTTGTTTTTCAATGACACTGTGTCATTTAACAACCGGTTTGGTTTTGGTGTTTTTTTTCCCCCCCTCCTTTGCCCTGGATTTCAGCACCTTTTCTAAAATACACATGGTAATGGGGATAGAAGTAAGGGCTGAGCTGTCCCAGCGTAGTCTCTTTAATCATTACTTTTGAAATAAGTTTTGATCATCAGTGAATGAAATCTTCCAAATTACTGTTCCTGGGTTAGCTCCAGTTGAAAGGGGCATTGGTCTCCCTCCTGCCAGGCATGTTTTGAGTAACAGCGAATAGGTGGTACAATGCTTCATCGTCCAGTTCTGTGGCTGTGTTATCTACATAGTTGCTGCATCATGTATAATTACAGTCCAGATATCATTACATGCCATGCAACCACAGCAGCAAAATTGCATCATGATTTCACAATGTAAAATACAGCAAATTGAGTGGGGTGTGATGGGGTGGTTTGTAAAAGCAGTTGATTACCTTCAGCTCTTATGCAGGAAACGGATTTATCTCAGAAAAATGCAGTCTCCTTGCTACAGCCAGAGATGGCTTCAATGCTGAATGGCTTTAGTCTTCTGTTGGGCTTATTTAAGGAATTTTCCCCCTCCTTGTCTGCACACTGGATAGAACAATGCCCTAGAAATCAAAAATAGAAGTTTGTGTCCCAAAGGCAATGTCTGTCTGCCAGCAGTATGTATGACTTGTTTGGTGGCAAGTGTTTTAGAATTATGAGCATGAACTCATTTGGAAAAATGTAAAACCTGATCTCTTCTAGATTTAATGCTGTCCCTCTTCCTTTGTTTTTATGCTTGTATTGTGCCCTGTGAATTTTAATTCTTTTAATTTGCATCCTGTGGCAAGTGCATCTGTGGAGCTTCTTACCCACAGTCAGGTTCTCTGCAGCAGATGTTGTCAGGCTTAGCTGTTTGCCTCATGGAGAGATGCATCCTGCTATGCATTTATATTACAATCCAAATCATCCCTTTAGGATACTATTCTCAGTGCAGCTTTAAATATCTGCAGGTGTCTTGAGATCTGCGAAGATTGGGAGATCCCTAATTCCCATGACCCCACCAGCATTTCCATTAAAAATGGAAACATTCTGTCACAGGTTGAGCTTGCGAGAGACTGGAGGTGACAGGGAATATGTGATTTTCTTCTAAGATATTTCTCTTTGAGAAAAGAATTGAGTTATTGTCGGGATTGTTCCTTGAAGCCTATTTTAATTGAAGGTTTTCCCCATTTTCTTTGGGTAAACACTGATTTTATTTTTTTTTTTCACCATTAGAGCAGGAATTGGCCTCTTTAAAAAAAACAAACCACAGACCACCACTTTTATACCTTTAATACAATCTGACACAACCTGATGGAGAGGCTATAATGCTGCCCTCGAAATGCATGACATGCTCTATGTCCCTCCTTAGGTTAATGACTGAGTCCACACCTTTGTAGAAAGTGGCCATTGTTGAGAAACAGTGCCAAGAGTTGGGAATGTTGGATCTTCAGTCTTCTTGCAGAGTACCGCGTTTCAGGTCTTAGCTGGAGGTGTGGGGAGGGAGTGGGAACTGACGAGCACCCATGGCAGGACTTCCACAGAAACAGGTGGTGATAATCTGCACTTATTTACATTTCCAAAGTTACAAATTGAGTAATGACAGATAAGCTAGGATTGCTGTTGAGGTAGGAGTGCTAGATCAGGAGGCAGATGAGTTACATGCAAAAGTTAGTTTTGTAAATCTAGTAGGTATCTCACAGGCCATAAATCTCAAGAAAACTTGTGTTCTGCCCTTTGATATTCTTTCTGTATTTTCTTTTAAAATTAAATTTGATCTTAGTACTATCATACATTTAAAAACTTGAAATTATATCATGTTGCTACTCTGCTAGTTGCTTGACTTGTATTAAAATAGATAAAAAATCTGCAAGCTAACTTTGTTTTCTATCCTGGGGTGCATGGCTAAACGAGAGCAAGAATCCCTCCAAAAAACTGCTTTACTGGAATTCTCTGCGTGAATTTTAAACCCTGAAATGAACCACTTTTTCAGATGTTAAATTAGCCGTAGCACAGGATCTAACAAATAATTTAAATTCATAGGTTGATTCAATTTTGTCTCTGCAGCTGAAACTTTTTTTTTAATTAAAAATTTAAAATGAAGACTTGTAAGACTGCTTCCCACCCCATCTCCTTTTCTTATCTCAAGGTAAACTGGAAAGATCAAGTATCCATTACAATTCAAGCTATTACTATGTAATACCTTGTGTGTACACACACGCACTTCCATCTCCCAATGAAATCTTGTGTTGAAGAGATTTGTTGGTATGGGAGCTCTAGGTGTACATCTTTGTTGTCTTTATGCTTTTAATGATATACTTTTCTGGATTATTTCATAATTTTTATCATCAATAGGATACCATTCTACTCCTTTTTAGGTTTTTCTACTGGCTCTATTAAAAAAATAAAATACAGCTTCTGCATACCTGTCTGTAAATTTTGAGGTCATTGGAAAAGGTTTCACTAGCCTGAATATTTAATTAAAGCCAAGTATAATAGCTTCAGGGATGCCAGAGTTTAAAAACCAAGTATGCTGAAGTGATGCTTTCTGAATTTGCCTGTGCAGTGGTAAATTAAATTTTAATATAAATTTGAAGGCACAAAAATTTCCATACAGAAATCTTTTGTGTGTGTATTGTATATTTAATAAGTACCTGTAAAGTCGAAGGGTTGCAAATATGTAAACCTCCAGAGATTTAATAGTTTTGAAAATAAAACATAAACTTTCACACAAGGTGCTTTGTGTCATTCTACATTTTATGGTGAACGTGCGCAATTCAAACGGAGGGCTGGACAAAGCCTGTCTTTACACAGGATTTTTTCCAGGATTCATTGAAATCTGGGTTCACTACATGTGAAACGTGTTGGTTTGCAGGGGAATAAATGACAAACTAGAGTACTGAAAGTCCTGGGGTTTTGTTTTATTCATCTGTAATGTTTCCTTTGGGCAGAATAGATTGAAAGAAAAGGAGAGGCTTAGACAAGAGATCTCAGCTACAGCTGACTGGCAAACAGCCTGCACATTCAACCCCAGTTTATGGATTATTGATTGGAGAGGAGATGAAGTGCAGCTCCTATTCTCAAGGCAAGCAGACTGGTTTACACAGAGTGCAGCTTAACTTTCTTTCTTAATTAGTGTGGAATACATAATGTGTGTGGAAAAAAGGAGGTCTTGTTAACAGGTCAGAAGTTGTTACGTTAGCCTGTGTATTGCCTGTCCTCATGAAAGCAAAGTCAGAAAAATCAACCTGGATTTTTTTTTCACTTAGTTTATGAATGTAAGTTTCTCTTTGTATGCATATATGTTGTGTATATACATATTTTTCAGTTGAGTACCTCATCAGGTTTAAAAAATAAGGGGTTTATCACAGAAGTCTAAATTCACTTCAACAGAGAAATTCAAAGTGCTGAAATATAAACAGAGGTGGCTCTGCGAGGAGTGAACAGTGAAACCTGATTAAACACACCCCCTTCCCCCAAGAATTACCAACAAAACAAAATGCAAACAGCTCTCACCTGACCCCCCCCAGCAACATCTAACGAAGGTCTAAAAAGAATGCTTTTGAATTGAATGGAAAACAGACGCTGAAAATGGCATCTTGAGCAACATTCTTTAGGTGATCTATGAACGTAGTTTTTACTAATAAAGGGAAATAGTATGGTATCCCCTCAACCCCCTAAATGTAGTCTACTATGAAGCAAGTGCTTGTCTGTAGTTATGACATGAATATGTAATACTCTACATGTATTTTTCTTTTCTCCAGAGTAGCCTATGGGATTCTGAGTTAACTCAATTTTCATATCTAGTTGGCAGTGAATTTGTGCGGAAATCAAATTAGGGGACTCTGCTAGCTTCTGCTGTGTCTGCTGTAGAACAAGGGAAGTTGGATGTAAGATTGATGATATGAAGAAGCAGGGTTGCCCTCATCTAGTACTGCCATCATAGTGGGGTGATAGAGGAAATCTTGGCTGTTTTTTTTTCTGTCATTTTGGGCAAGGATTTTGCAATCCTATGCTTTTGAAATTCTTTATCTTGCTAAGAAGGCTAATTTATTTGCTGTCATCAAGATTTCAGAACCAGCAGGTATTAGCTTGTACAAATTAGTGAAACGTTACTTGTTTTGCTCTAAGGAAAATTCTTGAACATGAGAAATGACATAGGTGGCTGAAGTGCCATGTGGCAAAGCAAGGAGATAGAACATAATATTTTGCAGTTCAGGTGTGAAAAACGTGAGAGCTTATTTAGTCAAGGTGGGTATCAAAAAAAAAAAAGAAAGAAAAAACAGAAATCAATACAAACCCTTATTTTTTTCTTGTAAGTGTTCATCAGGGGGGGAAGGGTGAAGTCAACATAGTGCGACAATGTAATCAGGATGTGAGGTGCTGCATAATAAGAAATACATTTGAAGTTGTCTGTCCTAGGATAAAACCTTAGCTGACAAAGAAAAAACATAATTGGTTGGAAATGTAAGGTCAGGTAGTCATCTGGAATTTATAGAAAGCTTTAGAAAAGATAGTTGTATTATTTTGCAGCATCACATCTTCAATTTGATTAGTAATAATGATTTGACTTCTGCAGGCCGCTGCTCTGGGGGGAAAAGGCCTGTTGGGGAGGTTTATTTGGTGTCTGACAGACTTGACAAGGGCAGATACTGGGTTCTGGTATAAACCTGATTTTAATGTAAAGTCAGGATAATTTGCTACAGGTTACTGACCTATTGGAACATGGAAGTGTGGTAAATGATTTGCTGTGTATGTTGTATTGATTCTTTCCCTCAAAAAAATTTCAACTAACCCTCAACAGAAAGAAATAGTGATTTTTGTGATTGCAAGTGTTCTGCCTGGCAGCCTGAGTGACCACAGTGCCACGGTGGTTGTTTTCCCTCCGTGTGTTGTGGGATGAGCAGCAAATGGAACTCAGGGACTCCTTCACGGCGCCAGTGAAGCCCCTAGTCACCTCACAAGGGTGTGAGGGTGACTCCAGCAGGAAAATCACATTCCATGTGTGATCCAGTGTTTCTGTCAAGAGACAGGCGAGCGTGGGGCTTTTTAGACATTATACTGCGTGCTAAGAGTGAATTGTGTTGAAGAGTTGATGTTTTAGTTTGAGTATTTTCCTTTCCGGAACAATTTAAACAAATGGTGGCATAATGTGACAGTCACCACAAAAGAGTTTGCAGACATGGGAAGGAAATACTACATAAGGACAGTTCTTTCCTCTGGTTTAGGGCAGAGGCCTTTTATTAGGATGTTACATGTACGAATATTTCCTCAATTGGCATCTTTTTTGAACTTGATCTGTGGATTAACAGAGGATTTCTTTTCCAGAGCAACCTTCTGATGTTGTTTTGCACTGATTGTATGGGCAGTGCTTTTATATAAGCATGAAAAAACCACAAATTCTTCTGTGAACACCTCGTAGCATAATGCTATTGAAATGAAACTTACGGATGCAATTCAGAATAAGAGATCCTACAATACAGTAATGGAAAAAAAATGCTATGTGAGATATTTGTTGTTGTTTACATTTAGTACACTGGCACATTAAAAAAAAAATTGCAACCCAAGATAACTGAGGACAGCACTTAATCAGAAGAACAGGTATAAAATTCTATACTGATGCAGGTAACACTTCCTAAATATACCTGGAGAAGAGTTTTTCTAATGATAGTGCTAAGTAATATAAGTATTGATTTGTTAATTAGTATAATAGTCTTTATGGATCACATATGACCTGGAATAATT
>VYZR01087784.1:33668-48200 GCA_013400675.1 Oxylabes madagascariensis
AGGGAAGGGTGTAGAAACTGTGAATTGTGTGTCCTTTATGATGGAGTGAGAAATACTGCACTGAGACTATACCTGCTTTGAGTGGCTTTCAGGAAAACAAAATCTTGGCCTTAAGTAGTACCTCTTAACCTGTGAAGGTGGTAGGTGGAAGGTAACAGAAATGCTGGAGTTTGGCAGAATCAAAGAAGTTATGAGCAAGATTCTGAAAAAAATATCCAATTAGATGGTTAACTATCACCTACAATAAGAGTAAAACATTACTTTAGATTCATAAAAGTACAGTGGAATTAACCTCACTCTTCTTGGGCTGTTTTAATCTGTGTAAGAACTGAACAACAAGACATATATTTTGTAATGAGAATCTGTCTTGGATAAATAAAGTTGCACAGATACATGTCTGGAACAAGGGGTGATTTTTTTAAATTCTCTTGCAAAGCTTACGTATGTTGAGGTTTTAAAATCTGCTAGAACAATCTCCTGGCCTTGGATAATGCTTTCTCTGTTAGCTCCTTTAATAGCAGCAATTATTAGTCATTTCTGCAAGAGGTCTGTGAGTCTGGAGAAAGTGCCATTTATTTTGTTTGACCAAGTTAGTCATAAATTAAAAATTAAAAGAAAATAAATCTGTGTTACTTTGGTAGGTCCGTTTTAAAGGACAGCACTCCCTTCACAATTCTAAATGTCACCGAGAGGGGCAACACTAGAACTTGTACAGTGAGTTAGCTCAGATTTAGAGCTGCTGTTTGATTCTTGGAAAGTAGGTATGGTGTCCTGATTTTGNAAATAAATCTGTGTTACTTTGGTAGGTCCGTTTTAAAGGACAGCACTCCCTTCACAATTCTAAATGTCACCGAGAGGGGCAACACTAGAACTTGTACAGTGAGTTAGCTCAGATTTAGAGCTGCTGTTTGATTCTTGGAAAGTAGGTATGGTGTCCTGATTTTGGCTGGGATAGAGATAATTTTCTTCCTCGTGGTTGCTACAGTGTTGTGTGTTGGACTTAGTATGAGAATTATGTGGATACCACACTGATGTTTTAGTTGTTGGTCAGTGGTGCTTAATTTAAGTCAAGGACTTCTCAGTTTCCCCTGCTCTGCCACCAAGGAGGTGCACAAGAGTTTGGGAGGGAGCAGAGCCGGGACAGCTGACCCGACGTGGCCAAAGGAATGTTCTCTAGCATGGAGCATTGTGCTCAGTGTGTGAACTGGGGGGAGCTGGCTGGGAGGTGCCAATCGCAGCTGAAGGCCAGGCTGGGCATCGGTCAGCCTGTGCTGATCACTGGTCATGTTCATCACTCACCTTTATTGCTCTCTCGTATCTCCCTTCTCTTTGTTATTGCCCCTCTCACTGCTATTATTATTATTATCATCAATTTTTACTTTAGTTCTTTGTTTTTCCAGTTCTCCTCCCCATCCCACTGTAGGGGGGAGAGAGGTGTGTGAGCAAGTGTTGTCTGCATGGTTCTTAGTTGCTGACAGGGGTTAAGCCACAACATATGAAAATAAAATGGAAATTGAGGTTAAGAAAAAACAAGGACTGTTGTTACTTCTCCCTTCTTTTTTTCAATTGCCCATCAGCAGTGGTGCCAGACAGACCAAACGTTTAAGTATCTAATTAAAAACGAGTAAATGTCATCAAGGAAAAACTTGCAAGAGGCAAATAATGTCAACTGAAATAAAAATTTCTCATTCAGCTATAAGTAAGGTGTTAGAACTGAAAATATGCACATACTGGGAGCTGAAGAATGGAACATGCAGAAGATCATTCCTTGGAAGCGCCCCAATATTAGTGTAGTTCTCTGTCTAATTGCTGCTGCAATTAGAAACCAAACCCTGCTGTAAATGTCCCTGGCCAGTCCTCAGGAGCAGCCCTGGTAGCTGTAGGGGGTTCAGCATCAGTTCATGGTGACTTAAACATAACCCACTGCTAAATTATGAGGGTGCATGGCATATTGTTTTGTTTTCACTTTCAAGCTGCTTGGAAGATACTGGTATATTAGGAAATGAGAAAGCCAGTGTAATAGAGGAGACTTGAGAGTTACTGCCGTTCATCGTGTTCCCAGAACTGAAGCCAAGGGTTTTGGGAACTGCATTTCGCTACTTTTGGTGAAAAGGGTCTGGCGTGCCTTAGCATTTGATCATGTGAGATTCTCATTAGAGAATGTGTTGCAACTCCCAGACAACTTGCTCTGTCATTCTAGCACTGCAGTAATCCACTGAAAGAAGGAAGTAGCAACAACACGTTGGGAGTATAGAGAACTTTATAAATACAAGACTAATTAGAAAAGAGAGTAAATTTAGTAGAAGAAATTTCCATGTTGACAATTCAAATTCTATGGAGTTAACCTAATTTGGATTTTCTTGAAGTCAGTGGTAAAAGGTAACAGACTGGGCCAAAGCTGAGTCTCTTAGGAGTCCCACTTCTGCAGGAATTTAATTTCAAGTTTTTTCTAATTATGACTCTTCTCCATTTTTGTGCTCAATCCTGATTTTTGTCGTCCCTGTTTTGCAGCAGGCACTGTTTCAGTCTATCTGGGATCCCAAATGTGCCAATTCTAGAAGGCAAAGCAAGAAGAAATCTAGGTAACAATGAAATAATAGATTGTCCCTCTTGTAGTCCTTCCTCTCATTCTGTGGACATAGAGGACAAGAGGGGACTTGGGGATAAAACTAGAGGACAAAAACTTCCCTGGTTTGCATGGTGGATCCATTCCTGAAGTGGCAGTAAATACAGTGTAGCTCTGTGGTACACAATAAGGTTTCATAATGTGCGTTCTTTATTATGAAAAAGCTTTTAAACGTGGTCCAGATGTCTATGGTGCTGTCACAGAACAGCCACATACACATTACAGTGCACCCTTTATCAAAGTATTACTGTTGACCCTTCAGATGAAGATGACTTTTTCCTAAGAGGCAGCCTTATTTTCTTCAAGGTTATGGAATACTGGTGATAAATACATACGGCTCTAGTAGTAAGAGTGATCATTAAGATACACCATACCTTTAAAATATATCACACCTTTATATTGGCAGGGGTTTTACCCTATTATTTAGAACTGCGATGATGGTTTACTTCTCTGTAAGAAGAGAATCAATTTCTGTAATAAGTGGGTTGGTTGTTTCCAGGGGTTGGTGCAGATGATGTTTTGATTCAGCAAAAGCATTAAACATATTTATTTTCCTCAGAACTTACGACTGGTGCCTTAAATGCTATTTAAGGGCTTAGGAAAGGCTCCTAGGATGTATTAAAAAAAGCCTCAAAAAACAGTCTAAAGTTCATAGTGATGACAGCTGTTATTTGGGTCTGTTAGATGTCATATTTGAATTTTGGCTAGTGTATGTTAACCATATTTGTGTATTCCTATGCATGCACACGTGTAAATGAGCCTTAGGTTGCCTGGATAACAAAAGAGAATTGACATTCTAAATACTTAGGGTCTTTAGAATAAAGCCACATATGTCAGAGAATTTTGTTTTCTGCACTGAAAGTTACAAGAAAAGTTGTTGGTACATTTATTTTTAGATTTAATGTACTTCCCTTTCTTTTGCTACTATTAATGAGATATTTCATACTTGGTGTAGTATAGTTACAGTAGTAACTTCTGCTTGTTCAAGTTCTATTAAATGCTGATAGACTTAGTTTATTTAACCTTTTTAAGTTGAATTTATTACTTTGGCAGTGCACCTGTGCTGGCAGTCTTGGAAGCCTGACTCTCCAGGTCTGTTCAGATGTCACCTCCCCTCACACCCATACGTGTCTGTATTCTTTTCAAACTTCATATTCTAACATTCTAGTTCCTGTGGTTTTTCAGAATTTCTCTGAAAATTGCCTTAATAAAAGTTCCCATCTGTTATTGTAGCTTCATTACTATTTTCCTTATTTATTCAGGAAAAAAGTTATGCAGCTGTTTTTGGACTGCTCTTGTAGCCCGGTCTGGATTGTGCTGATCAGTTTCATGGAGTGGATGCTGAACAGTTTCTAAATCCCTGAAGTAGATTCCCTCCTTAGTGGTCAACCCTACCAGATATTTCTCCTTGATATTTTGTTTTCTGCATGTCAGTTACTGTGCTATAGTGTGTCAGTTTTCAATTCTGGTCTTGTTTTCAATTGTCCTTCAGCCATTAATGAAACTAGCGAGTGCTAGCTAGCCAGAAAGTTATGATGAAAGGCTTTGTAGACTTGGCAGTCTAAGATAACAGGGCAAACAGAGAGAACACAGCTAACCAGTAATGCCATCTGGGGAGTAAAAAAAGTTCAGTCCTTTCAAATCTCCTGGTGACTTAGCACATCTCTTTATTAAATTGCAGGCTTGGCACAGAGAAATAAACTTTATGCTGGTCTATCTGTTTCAGAAGTCTCTGTATGGCAATGGACTTCATTAGAATAAATGTTGAGAGGTACAGAAAAGATCTTTAAAATTTAGGTAAAAAAGGAATTACTGGAATCTCAGTAAACAGCACTTGAAGTGCCTGACAGAGTAGGTGCCACTGAGAGTTCTGAATTTATCCCCCGCTGTATCTATTTCATGTAACACACGCAAAAAACAACTCTGAACACTATCGGACTGAGTTACACATTTTCTGGCTTGTTGGTTGACATATCCAGGTGGTAGAGTCTGACCTAATTTTCTGTGCTGGATAAACACTGTAATAATACTGCAAAAATAATTGTTTTGCACTGTAGGTCAATTCTTATGTCTTACATAAAACTTGGGTGTCACAACTTGAATTCTGAAATTTTTTTTTATCTTGCTTTGTTTTTTAAGCAGCATCTCATTTATTTTTGGATGTGTAGATTACCAAATTATTTCATAAGTCTTCTGCCACAATTTTTGTATGTTGTGTTCTTTAAGTTGCCTTGCAAATATATGCATGACATAGCATTTTATAGTCTCTTTTTCATTCCCTCTTTTTCTTTGACCGCACAGCTGATAGACCAGGTATGAATGGCAAGTTATATAGCTCTAGAAGCATGTTCTAAGATACAGGCTCAAATGTACTTTAACCATGAAACAGAGTGAAATTATAACAGTCCAGACATTAAATTATAATAGTAAAACGTAGTCTTGCAGTTGGGAAGATGAGAAGGGGGAGGGGAAGAGTAAAAAAGGCAGCTGCAGTGACCCATCAAAAGATAAATTCCTGGAAGGGGTGCAGAAAAGGGAAGAATAGGATGGGGTAACAAGTGGGATGGAAGGAAATTCTCAGCAAGCCAGAATAGAGTGAATAAGGGGACTTTTTACAGGAAGATCCTTTTTAATTGATGGAAAAACCCTAGAAAATTTAGTTCTTTGGCTTCCTATGTGTGTATAAAAGGCTGGGTTAAGCATGGGGGAGGAACATTTCAGTGCAATATAACAACTCAAGCCTTTGTTCCTTCAGACCTCTTTTCTTCTCCTTGGGCAGTATGACCATTTGGAGAATTTTCTGCTCCTCTGAGTTGTGAAGAGCACAGTGAAGAGAAATCTATTCATAGCAAAGTTATTATTCATAGTTAAAAAACTGTGTTTATGGAACTGCAGGATTGTTGGCTGAAAGAGGATGTTTGACTTTGTAAGTTAATATGTGTATGATTGACCTGATCAGTTTTCAACAGTAGAAACAAGCATTGCACACTTTATACTGTGTGTATTGAACTAATATCATACAAGTTCAGGTTTTAATACTGAAAACTTAAGAGAATTAAGGAGAAAATCCTCGTTAGCATTGGTATTTGAAGAGTATTTGTTTATCTTTTAACCATGCTGTATACTTTAGCATTTATCATTACCACACCGTGGAGTTGCTTATGTTCTGTCCTGTCTATAGGCAGCAGCTCCATACTTTTTATTTACTTTTTCTGAGGAAGCCTTTTGCTTAGGATTTACAAGAGTTATGTGCCTCACCTGTCAGTGTCTCAATGGAAGAAAAGGCTTCTTAATGTAGTAAGGATCTGTTTTTAAATGGCTTTCAGTTTGTAAGAAGAAAAATCCAAATTGGATTTGTGCTGCGTATTCACAGCTTTAGTTGATGGTTGATAGTTTTTCTCCCTGTCCTATTCCTCTGAAAACAGGACATGGCCATGAAAGGTACTGCTGGTAAGATGTGACGCATGTTTAATGTGTAACAAAAGTGCCCTGTGAAAAAAGTGGATTTAGAAAGTGTTTAAAGATATTGAAGTTGCCTGAGGGACAGCCCTCAGCGTGGGGAGATAGAGTGTGTTGGAAGCTGGAAATCCAGCATGGTTCAGTGTAACCAGGCAGGCAGAGATTAGCTCAAAATGGAGAAGGGAACAAGCCATAATTTTTCCTCTCCAAACGGAGACCTCTGCTGAGTGTTCAGAATGCTGTGGAAAAATATAATTTATAGATTTCAGAAGTGAAAGTAAAGCCAGCGTGGTCTCATAGAGCTGCCTGTGCTCCCTGTGCAGGGGAGCTGCAGCATCTGTGCCCTGGGGGGCTGAGGGACCAGAGGAGAACCAGTGCCTTGGTTTGGCTCCTCACCTCCTCTTTTAACTTTCTCCCACCTCCTCTGCTTAATTGAACATTGAGAGGGCAGAGTGGAGTTAACCTGGGCATCAAATACAGTCGTGGTGTTATTAAGGAGTCTTTAGCAATGTTTACAAACTATATCCTGATTATAAGTCTGCTCTAATCTAGAGCTTTCCAAAGTACTGATTTCACAGAAATCTTTGGTAGCTTAAAGACTGGTTTTCAGTCAGCACCAGATTTCACCTTAAATCCATGCAAGTGACAATGATTTCAGAGGGAGACTCTACAATCTAAAAGCCAGATGTTGGCTTTTTGCTGGCTCTTGTGTTTAGCGAGTATAGTAATTTGCTGAAATGTTCAGTTCCTTGCTAAGGCTTATTCTTTTGTTACTGTTATCGTTATCAACAGGAACCGTTTGTCCAAACCTTAATAATTGACTAAGCCATCAGTCTTCACTTGGATAATTCCACTGAATTTAATTGAAACAGGAAACTTCATATCAAAATGTTGTATCTACAGCAAAGGCCAATTATGTATAAGTTACAGTACAGTGGCTTATTCGCATAAGAGAAAAACCAAGCTATGGTCTATAAAAGAAAAAAATCTTAGGTTCATATTAAATTTAGAGTGTATTTCATTCCTTGAAGTGTAGGTGTGAGAATATTTTATTCTGCTTTATTACACAGCATATTGAATCCCTTTGGAAAAAGTTGTGATACCTTTCCCCTTGGGGCAATTAAGAACGCAAAGTTTTTACTGTTGGCCTTTCTATTTCTCCTGTAAATACTATTCGGTTTTTCTCCCCTGTGTAGTTAGTTCTCGGCAGTTGAAAAGAATCTTTCCCTGTCCCTTTGCATTAATACATGCCTTAAAGATTCTAAATGGGCTTTTCAGACTAGTTTCTTCTGGCTTAGAGACAAAGCATATCAGACATAACTATTTTTCTTTCGCTGTTCCTTGAGAGGGCTGCTTATTTCCAGTTGGAATAGCTGTAAAAGGATTCCTAGCAAGTTGGTTTATCATGCACTATTTCATCCATTTCCTTGAGAGAACTACTTTAAGATTCAAACCTCTCCACAGGGTATTTCACACGTCCAAATGAATGATGTGACTGTTGGGCTGCATAACTGTCATCCTGCTCAGAGATGCAAATTGTACTCTGAATTTTTCCTTACTTGTTTAATCTTGCTCTCTCTTCACTTGAAGTTTGAAACTTACTTTTCTTAATGCTCTGTCAGTTACAAATTGAGTGGACAGAGGCTGACAGGTTTTTTTGATGGCATCTTCTGTTTTTCTATATTGTGTTTGTATTCTTTTTTGTGACGCAACAAAACTGTTGTGAAGACACTGGTTAAGAACGTACAAGATCCAGGATAAAAGGTCTGATTTTGATTTAAGAAGAGTGAAAAGTTCTTTTCTTGTTCTCTTGAAGGAGGGATTTTGCCAAGCCTTGTGCTATGAACAGTCGCTAGTGGGTGAGATATTTCACTTTTCATTCCTTTCCTTATTTAAAATAAGTAAACAAAACCTCAAATGCAAAATATTTAGAAGTATTAGATCACTAGTAAATACCAGATTCCCTCCAAAGCCACTTGGCTGAGATTTTTCTGAGCATTTGTGCTGCTCAGGGAAGATCATGTGTAGACCTGCTGTACACACCAGTTCCCACAGCTGAAGGAGTATTTCTGCCTCCAGCAGTGCTTTTGCTCTAAGGAGAGCAGCATAATAAGTATTTCTCCCTCTAGGCCACAGAGCAGGAAAGAGCACAAAGAATAGCCTGCATGTCTAGTAATTTGGTAGGCATAGACCTTGCCCTGAGGATTTAGTAAAATATTTAGTAAAGGGAGAGAAATAAACAGGGAAAGAAAATTTATAAATGGTTTTGTTTTCCCAGCTCATAGGAAAATGTTAAATGGTGCGAGTTTTTTAGTTGTTGACTTTTTGTTTTAACTGTCTCAAAATAACTTGGTATTTGCTCTGTGTGGCTGAGAATAGATGCTAATTACAAGCCGTCTGCGAGTTCTGCAGACAGTGGTCATGGACAGTAGGTTATGTTGTGAGCCTGCTTCAGCCATAAATATAATTGTCTGGTTTGTATGGCACCATGGCAGAGATCTCTTGATGATGAGTTGCTGCCTCCCTGTTCTCTCTTTTTCCTCTCTCCTTTTTTCCTGNAATTTGAGGCTTCGGGATGTACACGGGCCGTTTGATGTGATATGCACTAGTTGGAAAAAAAGTGGAGTTGCTCAAATTCTGATCCCACGGTTGTGTGTGGGTTAATTGTCCCAAAGAGAAACTGTATGACAAGGTGAAATAGATAAAAATACCTACTTTTTTCTAACTTTGCTTTTAAAGTTTATTTTGTCTATGGTTGCTGGCTTTCAAGAGAAAACCAGGTATGGTACACTGTTATTCCCTTACGCTGTCGTAGCTGGTGTGCTGAGCTGCTGTTTGCATTTAGGAGGCAATATATTCTTTTACAGAATTGCAATTGCCTATGGTGCTTAGGTAAGTGCACACACGCCAATCTGAATTAGATTCAGATAATTAGTTTATAATTTAAATGCTGTAATATTGCCAGTTCTCACTTAAATACTATCTAATATTTGTCTGGTTTATAACATTTACCAAGTGGTAAATGTGAACGCCCCTAATAAAGACCTCTTTTCAAAGAGCCTTTTGTGCAAAGTCTTTTTTTGAATGTGCCTGTGTAGTTTTATGTTGCTATTTTTTTTAAGTTAAAACAGTGCTTAGCAACAGTGGCCAGTATTTCAGTTTATGCAGAAATAAAAAGCCATTGAAGTTAAAAGTCAGGAAGTCTAGGAATATCCTGTTTTACCTTATTATTCAGTGTCAAACTTTTCAGAAAAGTGTAAATAGAAGAGAACTGTTAGGCTTTTTTTTTAGCTGATCTATGAGTATTTTTGTCTTTAATTTTTGCAGTACATTTTTAGTTGTATTGTTCTCAGATCATAAACTTTCAATAGATAATAACTGCTAGTGTCATAGGGTTGGGTTTTTTCCACTCTTTCTGATGTTGCCAGGATAATAAAAATATTTCCTCCTTGATATGACTGTTTGCAGAGATGATCCTTAGCCTGTTTAATTCTTATAAATGCAAAGATGTTGGCATGTTTCATGATAATGAGCTGTTCAGTAGCCAATACAAGATATTGGTTAATACTAGCCTCAAATCTGCCATCGTTTTTTTTCCCTGAAGTGGAAAAAAATGTGGTGTCATAAAATATTTTATGATGAGCTAGAAAGAAAGTAAAGGTGAAGTAAGCATTGCAGGTCTTCATATTTGTAAAAAACTCTACCATTTCTGATGGTGCTAATACTTATCTGATAACCTTGAATTACTGTTTCTAGTCATGAAACAACTGTTCAGAGCAAATTAGTGTTTTTTCTGTACCATGTTTGTGTGTGTATACGGACATGTTCTGTTGGGTGTGTATGTGCATGTATCTACTCTGTGTATGAAGTGAAGTTCAAAATTCGGAGTCTCAGCTAATCCTACTGAGTTCAGATACACAGTTCAGCAAACCACTGCCCATTGCTGCTGAGGATCACAGCCACATGGCAGCATTGGCACTCTAGGGAGACAGGTATGGGTGAAGGCTGCTTTGTCCCACTTTGAGGGAAAGCAAGAGGAAACACATTTTCTCCTTGGAGGAACAGGTGTTATTTTTGTGTTGTAGTGTAGCCAAACAGGCTTTACATTTTTACTAAATTTAACGTTTTCTGTGTGCGTGTACCAGCCCCTTGACAGCTTTCAACATGGGTAAACATCGATTCTGCACAAGTGAGGGGAGGAGGAGGCACATAGCCATAGCAGAGCTTATCCTGAATTTTCTGAGAACATGAGGAAATTTGGCTCTGCTCTGAATAATGCATATTGGTATTGCAGACAAGACTTGCAAGATGAGATTTCTGTATGTAGGTCACATCTGCAGCAGAAATGCTGTAGCCTTCTGGGGTGTTGGTATGCTCTCCTGGCAGGGCAGCTGCAAAGCAGATGCAGCTGTACTGCACAGCTGTGTTCTGTACTCACCACTGGCTGTGCTGCCCAAGCTCCTTTGCTGCTTCACAACAGATCCTTCCCTAGCACGTTGTCTTAGGGACTCTGCTTTTTCACGTTACAATCAGTGTTGATTTTAGTGGCCAGAGATCTGTCATACGGATACTGCTGTTGTCTCAGCACTGTGTCCCAGGCCTCTTTTAACACTGAGCTAGGTAAGTGCTTTGGAGGGTTTTTTCTTGATTCTCCCCTGTTTAGCCGTTATGTTAACGTGCTTTGCACTATGCTGTGCAATGGGAATATTTGCCCTGATTTCTGGTAAAGATACTTGATATTTCTAGTTGGCTAGGCTAGTGTTTCTGACTTCCTTTGGACGTGTAGGGAGCTAATCATGGAAAGGAAGGAAGAACAGGATGTTTCCTATAATGCTGCTGGCCAAGAGACCAATAAATTGTTTCTGCAGCATAATATAGAAATAACTTTAGACTTGTGCAGGATTAAGTTTTTACAACAGACGGAACCATGTGCTAATGGTATCAAATACTTTCTGCTTTCGTATTGTCAAATGGCTACTTTAAAGTGTTGAATGTTTAGGTATGCTGAAATATTTCATCCTGCCACTTTTAGAAAGTGAAACTTCTGATTCTATTTCTTTATATAGTTATTTCCATGTTCCATAACAATACCACCTGCAGAAATAGTTACAAGGGAGAAAACCTGAAGCGTTACCAGGTGCGGCACATTATTAATTCACACCGTGCCCTTGGTGTGTGCACGGAGTTCACCTGTGAATGAGAACTGCCTTGCAGACCGAGGCAGGGGATAAGTGGCTTAATCTGTAGGTTTTAAAAAGTGCTGCGGTGTCAGCCGTGCACGAGGGATTTCGTGTGCCGGGAACACAGAACACGTCTCCAGGCTAAAGGGGCAGGCAGTGGCAGGTAAGCCGATTGTGGCGAAGCGGAGTGGAGCTGCTGCTGCTGCTGCTGAAGCTGCAGGAGGTGGGGGCTCTGCAGCCAGTGCGTTTCCCTGCCTGCAGAATGACTAAAGATGAGAATGGAGAGATCTCTGCTGGCACCATCTGTGATTCACAGCCACTTCATGGCGTGCTCATTGCACTGTGGGAGTAGGCTCAAGCTGGCAATTCTCTGTAAAAGGGGCTGCAATGTGAGGGCTAATGTAGAACTTTGAGTCAGTTCAGCTGCATAATAACAAATGGCATACATAATTACTTGTATTGGCAGAGGGGGGCTTCTGCCTTATTCTCTGACTACATTCTATTAGATTAGGCATCTAAAATATTTTTAATTGTTTAGAACAGAATTAATTAATTGCAGAATTTTATTACTTAAGACTATTGGTAAGGGATTTTTAACTGAAAGTATTCATCTGGGTTTAACCCAGTTTCTTTCTGTATACTTTCTCTTCCAATTTATGAACATACCGTGCTTTTGGCATTGTGACAGACTTTAAGTGAGAAGCTCTTGGAAATCTTGTAGAACACTGTACTGGTGGTGGCCAGCCTGTGTCTGTGGTGTCATTCACCATCTTTAGTTTCCAGTGGTTGCCAGAATACCTGATCAGCAGATAGGTGATTCAGTCTTACTAAGTCTTCTTTCAGCCTTGTAGGCAAATTCCTCTTTTCAGAGGATTGCTAATAATAATGAAGCTTCATGGCACAAAAATGGGCAAGCATAATTCAGAAAAAGGCACGTGTTTACTTTTTCCATTTCACGTGAACATGAAATGAATCATAAGATGCAATATAGATGGAATATTCCTACTGCCATTCTGTCAGTGGTTGTTAATTTTATTTTTACATTTTAATTTTGAGGGGTACTCTTTACCTTTGTTGATTTGGTACTGACTTCTCTCTCAGCAAATGTCCCTGTTTGACTGTGGGATGGTCTGGGAGATATTGGGAAATCGGAATGCTCTGCACTGCTGAGACATTGTCAGTCTCATCCCAGAAGCCATCCCCTAGTGGCACAACCTCTGACTTGCTCGTGCAGTTAGGCAGGACATATATGCCTTCTGAATTCTTAAAACCCTGTTTGGGTTGTTGATGCCCCAAGGTACTGCCAACACCTTGCTTCCGCCATTTCATTGTCCCTGGGAAGCGCTGCTAGTGTGCTTTGTATGCTTACTTCACTTAAACCACTACTTGATCTTAGGCATGCTGAAAGTTAAAAACATAAGCCTGCTGTAAAAAACCTATTTTCAAAGTTCCATGCAAAGTGTAGACATTTGAAATTGCGATTGCAACAAAGTGCAGCCTCATGCTGTGTTTCATCTCAAGGTTGTTTTTGTAATTGCCTGTTAGAGTTCTTGGAAACTGGTAGAATGGCAGCAGAATGCTACTTTATGAAGTAAATCTTAAAATCAGATCAGAAACATATCTTCTTTTTCTTTTAAGTTTTAAAAGATGGTTAAGGTGGTTGAAGTAATTTTTCTTCCATGTAGCTATAAATTGCACTTTCTTGCTATTCAACATTCAGTTACTGCATTATCTGGAGTTATTCAGAGACTGCATTAATTCTAAGTTTATTACTTAGAGCATTGGATTGAAATTCACAAGTTATTGACACATGGCTTCACAGAATCCCAGCTGGACAATAACTTGTCCTGTTCAACTCTCCAACAAACAAATACTTTGCTTAAGCAGTCAGTTAGAAATCAACTAAGGACTTCTGTGTTCCTGAGGTATGAGTAATGTACAAGTGTACAATATATGAAGGAGAGTGGCTTATAACTTCTCTGAATAGTTTAGTGCCTGATAACAGCTATCAAAACGTACCAAGTAATACTTTTAAAACTACTATTTATGGTTTTGGAGATTTCTATGGGGTATACGCTTAAAATGAATATGAAAGGATTGAACTGATAAGCTACGAAACATTTTGATCATTTTGCCTTGAGTATTTAAGAATAATTTCCTTTTTACTCAATATGAGATATGCTAGTACAAAAAAAGTGATGAAGCTATACAACCCACACTGAAGCTGGATGATTTCGAATAAAGTACCTAGCAGAGATAATGGTTTCAACTTTAGTGGAGGGCTGTTTCCCCCAGATAGTAATTCAGACAGTTATTGCTGTCACAGCTAGCTGAATGGCAACATAATTTTCAGTGAAACTATTGTAATTCAAACAAGTCTTTGTGTATTGAAGGATTCAAGATGAAAAATGCAGATCTGTTTTTGACTTAAGGTCAAATAAAAGTTGACAAAAGCATGAGGATAGAGGAATACTTCAGAAGATGTTAGATGTTATAGAAAAAGTAATGAGCTGAGACAGGTTTAGTTTTTCCACTTAATATAAGCACTAACTGCTGCATTAAAGAGTGTTTAGTGCATTTTCCTAAAAACTGTAACACATCTTTTCCAAGAATGTGTAGATCCATTTCTTTGAGATGAAAGTTCTATTCAAAAACTACTTTGAAAGTATTTTCCAGTCTTTTTTACTAAGAAGCAGTTAGTTTGGTAACAAGCAGTTAGTGTCCCTCTTTGGTACATTCCAGTCAATTGAAACTCACTGCCTTCCTTAAAGAAGTATTTCAAGAAAATGGACTGAATTTAATGAAGGCATTGCTTGCCATGTTGCTGTTTTTTTCCATTACATTTCACTTCCTCAGCAGAGCACCTTTGGCTTTTGTCTTTTTTTATTACCTTGGTTGGGGGAAGTTCACTCTTGTGAAGTTAATTCTGGTCCCTCTCTCTGAGTGTGGTCTGTGTATTCCACAGAGAGTCAGGTCGGGCTTTATTTCTATCCATCTTTCTGAACTAGTTCACTTACCTCTTCTTGATTTATGCTTAATGGCAGTGTTCTCTTCCCATCTACCCCAAACAGATTTGTGAATACGTAATTGCCTGTTATCTAAGGTATAGCAACCCTTTGAGAAGTATGCTACATGAAGTTAAGCATGTCCTCAGCATATAGTAAAATGAAAAAGCGTTGGGATTTTTGTCACCCCCTGAGTAACTCTCAGGGCCGTGAGGAGCTGAGCCTTCTGGCCGATATAAATACCAGAAAACCAAGTGTGTGC
>VYZR01087786.1:0-56928 GCA_013400675.1 Oxylabes madagascariensis
ATTTCAGTGATTCCACTTTTCAACCTGAGGTATCAGCAGGGTGTCTTTGTTGCCTTAGTTCACCTGCTTTTCTTTTATTGTAGCTAATAAACATATCAAAAGGACCATGGAAGAGCTGACAGCAGGCACTTCAGTTTAAATGGTGAACACTACCACGGCTTATTTGCCTTCAAATAAATTCCAGCTGGTAAAAACAGGGTCTAGCTATTCAGAAAGCCCTCAGGCATTTACCTTTTGGGATTTTGAATTTATCATCCTTCCTGTACCAGAGACAGCCTTGTTGTGTGCTGAGTATTTTGACTGGATATTCTGTCTCAGGGCAGTCAGCAACTTTCAAAGCAAAGTCAGTGGCTAACGAAGAGAAAGACCACACCAAAACCACATGTTAGTGTGTTTCACAGACATAATCGGGCTAAATTCATCTAAGTCTTCAAAAGTATCAAAAAATACATTTTTCCCCTCCAGTTTTCTAAATTATTTGTGACAATACTTTCCTGGACCCAAAGAACATCTCTCTTTCACTTCCACACCAGAACAGTGGCTCAGAAGCAGAGCAGAAGTGGTGGCATCACATTCCATCCAGGACACAAGTCCTGGCTTTCATTTCATTTGCTTTTGGCAACAAAGGCAGATGGTATTTAGATGCCTTCAGGAACAGGAGGATTAAGCAAATAAAATTCTCTAATAAGGTGTCTGGAGCTCTGTGTTAACTCTCACTGACTGTGAGGTCTGTTCTGTTATGGCATTATCATCTGTAGTTTATATGCCTTAAAATAACTCAGTTCTTAAGCTTATGAATAAAAGAATAGTAAATAAAATCCAGCTGAACAGAGTGCTCATGTTTTTTTAATTTGCAAAAACCAGTTGATACCAGTTTTAGGTTGTTTCTAAACCACAGCAAATTCTCAAATAAATCACTGGGGAAGATTTCACTCAAGCCCAGGTGCCTTACCTATGTATTTGTTTTCTTCTGGAAGGTGTAAATCCTGATTTAACTCAAAGTCGCTGTCCCATAAATCACTCCAGTACTTGTCAATATCTGTTAAAAACCATGAAATGCATCAGTTCATCAGGAAGGGAAGGCCATCCGATTTCCAGACATCTTTTCCCAATCTCCAGAGAGATTTTCAGTATACAGCAGTTTCATAACATCACCCATTCCTCAGGACTCTTTCTAAATCCCTTCCTACAAAACCTTCTGGAGCAGGACTGAAGCAATCCTATTAAAAAGCAAATCAAGTCTGCCTTGGTAACCCAGCTCCCCCTGCACCCTGTGCTGCATTGGTGGTGTTCTTTCCCCAGCCAAATGGAGCCTCTGCCTCCCAAAGGAACTGCAGGAGTGGGAAATGACTGGTACCAAACAAAGAGCAGTTTTGGGTGGCACAGAGAACAATGGTGAGCTCAGTAAAGCACTGAGGATTCATCTCCCTGCTTCCATGTGCTTGTATTTTGTGTTGTCACCCTCTCACCCCCCCTAATGCAGGAATCAGGCATTCCCAGCTCCTGCTGCTGTTTACCTTCCATGCTGTACTGAGTCCCAAACCACTTCTCCTTGAGGTGACACTGGCCTTCGTTGGCAGCAGACAGCAAAACCAGGTTGGCTCTCTGAGGGCTGAGCTGGTTCAGGGCATCAGCAATGATCTACAAGTTCCAGACAATATTTCAGTTCAACTGCAGCTCTGACTGCCTGAGCCAGCAAAGACTTCTCAGTTCAAATGTAGGAAGATATAACAAGCTTACAAAACACATTTGCTTTCTGAATACAAGTGTTTCAATTAACACAAAACCTGTGCCTGCATTATGTTTAATTACAAATGCCTGTATTACACATATGCACATGTTTTCCTTACATCAAAACATATAATCAGAGTTCAAAGAATATTTACCTCAGGCTTGTATTCAAACAGGAGCTGGTCTCCTGTCAGAAAATCTTCCTTCTGAAACAACTGCATGTTCTCACAAAGGTTTTCCACATAGTCAACTGGATCTGTCTGTAAGCAAAGAAATAAAGCTGTTTGTCACGCAATTAGAAACCCAAGATATCAATTTTCTGCTCTGAGACGAGCTTGACAAGTCAGATATGTTTGAGCATGAGTTGGATGCTGTGCTTGTTACAGCACTTAGTTTCAGTTAATAAATTAAATATATTTCATAACTATATCTAATGTTCAGTCTCCTCTGAAAATCCTGAAATTTCACACACATCATCTTTGTAGAAGAAACCCTGATTATGCAGTTCACAGTCATGGAATCCACTAAACTGAAGACGCAGCAGAATGCACTCCTTGCCTCGAGGGGACACAAGTCCTGCAACAATTCAAGATTTAAAGTGACCTGGAAAGTACAAGCCAAGGAACTCTGCTGCTGCACGAGTACCTCTGGCTCTGCTCCTTTCCCCAGCTCCCTGCCACGATGTGCAGGGTGAGCAGGAGGAGGTTCTCCTGTTCGAACATGAAATACACGTTGCCTTTTAGCAGGGTAAGGCTGCCCAGAGGACCAGGCTGCTCAGCTCCTTGCTAAGTGCCTTTGGGGTGTCTGCACCAGGCAGCCTCAGACAGATTCTGGGTCACACAGAGAGCACAGTCCAGCTGGAAAGAGCTGAGTGTGGCACATCTGTGTCTTGGAAATGCAGTGGGAAACGTGCCCAAGGATTTTAAGGAAACATTAAACCTCTCCTGGGCACCCCCTAAGCATTTATGCCAAGCCCTGCTTCTGAGACCATCATTCCTCAGCACAGCTCCAGCCACCAAGCAGAAAACTGGGGTGCCAAGACTAAATCATTCTTCTGCCCCTGGGATTCACAACTCTGTCACAAAAGCACACACAAATCTGTGTTCCTGCTGTATGCAGTATTTGTATGGATGGATCTGTTTTCCCAAAAGGAAATTTCAGTGCCATTCAAAGAAAGAAAACAAGTTACCCAGTAAAAAACAGAACATGGCTAAATGTAGTTGGAGTAAGAAAGTCTAAACTGAAAAAGAGCTTACCTAGCAGGAGGAATGAAAAATCAACATTAAATTCTGTTAGGGAAAAATCTCAGTATTTCTCTGCCTAGAATACATCTCCTTTCAGCCAAATACAGCCTCATTAAGTGCACAATGTATTTCTTCTCAAACAGAACTTTGAAAATGTGTTTCAAAATGAAAAAGTAATACTTTCCATTGTTTACCTATGTCAGCACAGTGGATAAATACCTGTTCCTGGTAGTGAAATTCATTAGCTTCAATCTTTTGTATTTCTTCCCATATTCTGCAAAGGAGGAAGAAGATAATAAAAATGGATTTTCTCCATTATTCCACGACATTCACCAAGAATCTTAAAAAAGGAGCCTTCTAGGAAAGGCATCAATGGTGAGATCGATGATTCATTCAGGTACAAGACACAGAAGCCAGTATTAAATGTACTTCCCAAAATGGCATTTCTCAGAACTGGCAGAAAGTTCTTCTACTTTCCAAAGAGAAAGAGAGTTAACTAAGAGTCAAAATCTGATATCAAATTAATATAAAGGCTAACACCAGAACACCCAGTCCTGACTGCCACAGACCTGGCTCATCGAATTCATTTAAAATTAACGCAAAACTGCACCTGACCTCTACACTAGTTCAGCTTACTAAACTGAAGGAATCACATCACAATAAGTGAAACTAAAAACACCAAGAAATAAGCATAAACGTTTAGAAAATTTCTTCTTGAATTTTTTTAAACTGACATGTTTTCCACACAGACAAACTTTACTGGTAACTCCCTACTTATGCTTCAGGAACTCCACAAAAAGTGCCAACACTACAAATAACAGGGTAATGGAGAAGGACACCACCACAAATATCTGCTGGAGTGGCAAACACTTGCCTTTGATCTGGCCCCCTTTTCTGCAGCATCTTCAGGTACTGAAACACAACGTGGGCCACCTGCAGACAGAAAGAAACAGATTCATTTTTCCAGACATTAGGGAAAGAGCAGGAAAATCACGTTTTTTTTGTATGACACCGTACCTCGTAGAAGTGCTTGTAACCTTCATCAGTCAAAGTCACAGAAATGCTGAAGATTGAGTAAGTGGAGTTCTGTTCAAATCCTGTCTCTCCATTTCCTCCATACAATGCAAGGGCCCAAAACCTATGCAAGAGTGAAAGGTACTTATTAATTAATCATTTCAGCTTTGTTTGCCTTTAGTTACAAGCAGTACATCACAGTGTGTCTTTATTTCAGAGGCTTTCAATCCATTTACAGTCTCCACAAAGCTTTTGCAGTTTAAGGATGTGACCTCAGGATACAGAATTCAAGAAAAACAGTGAAAAAGCTAAGTAACCTTTTGGAGATCTCAAAGATCAGTCTGAGATACTGCTGATGCATGACTCACAGACAAAAAGCCCATTTATTTCTTACTTGGGTTTATCATCACCTTACAGAATATCACTACAAAACACTGATACAAAAAGGCAGGCTTGGCCTACTTTTACATCTATAGAAAATATAAATACACAAAATAGAGTTTATCTGTATTTGAATGAGATCAAAGCACTTAATAACCATGCTTAAAAACCACATACTTTTTCCTAAGGAAAGAAAGAACACTGCCTTTCCCTTCATGTCCCACCAGCCAGGAAATATAATGAAGAGGCTTCACCCTAAGAGAAAGTTTGGAGGAGATTAGATGCCAGGAGGTAACACATTTCACAGAAAGAATTCAAATCACTGGGCTAATGACTAAAATATGCACCGTCTCTTTCTTCAGGGCAAGTTTTGCATTTTCAGGCAGAATTAAGATAATAAGCTGAAAGTGTGGGAGTTCAGAACATAATGACTGATCTGAGTCAGTGAGGAAAGGGAACCTTATCTGCAGCACTTTAATTCATTTTTAAAATGCCCCCCTCGCTGAACCAAAGTAATCTGTTAGACAAGTAAATGAGATTCTTTGGTTTGTTGTGAAAGTCAATAAATTATTCACAGCATAAACATGGTAGAAGTAAAATGCAGCACAGTGTACCTGTAATACTGTTCTTGTGGGGGAAGTGCCCAAGTGATGGTCAATGAATGAACTTTCCTGATTGGAACAACTGGATGCAGATAAATTGATTAATTATAAATATACATGATGAGACAGCAATAAGAAATCTTATATAATGCAGAAAGAATAGTTAAAAGCCATTTAAAACCACAGATAATTACTCTACAAAGTATCTAGATCACTCAGAGAAAATTTCTTTCAATATTCAGGTATTCAAAACATTTAAATCCATTTCACTCACCTCTGTAAAGCTTGTGAAACTCTGGTGTGTCAAAAGGCTGAGTCAGATGGCCAAAGCTGGGTTTGGGTAAACCACTTCAAAGCAAAATGGAAGTGTGATGTTACTGGCAGGGGTTCAAGGCTACACTGAGATATTCAAAGGCATCAGGACCAGAGCTCTGCAGGACCCCAGAGAGCCTGGCAAGGGCCCTTTCCCAGGGGGGCAGCCCAGCATCCCCCAGCCCCAGGGAGGTGCCTGCCCACACAAGTGAGCAATGAACCAAGCTGTGACACCACCCCAACACCTCCCCTTCCTCCTGCACAAGGCAGTATCAGCACAAAACTGGCTTCTGTACAGCCAAGAACAGTAAACAACACCTTGAGTTCACCCTGGACCCAAGGAATCCTGATGGATTGTCTTGTGGGGCAGGGGGGATGAGGAGTGGGGGTGGCCAGGACTGACAAATGTATCTCTGAATGGCATTAGGCTCTCACAGGAGCATTTCCAAGCACCACAGAAACAAACATCTTGCAAAAGGGAAATAAAATGTTTTTCAAGTTAGCAAAGCTTTTGCAGAACCCCCTTTTTAGAGGACATACTGGAGTGAACCATTAAAAAAAAGATTTATTTCTAACCCATTGCCATGCTAAGGATGACACTTAAATTCCAGATACGGTGTTAATTAATTCTGCTTCTAATTATTTTTGACAAAAAGCAAAGATAAGCAATGTGAAATGATAATCTAGGTTTGAATGATATGATAAAGTCAAGGCATCAGCACATATTAAACAAACACTGTTTCAAGTTAGCACCACAGATCTCACAGTCTAAATAATTGTTAAGCAGAAATAAAGTCTTCCTGGAACAATTAATGGTGGTCTTTAATTTTAAAAGTTGCCTTTTTTTTTTTTCCTCCGAGATAAGAATGTTAATTAACAAATGGAAATTTCCTGTTTCTCCAGTAAGGGATTTTTTAAAAGTCATTTTAAGAAGAGATAATTTTATCATCTGCAATGTATTTATGCATCAAATGAATCGTACTTATTTGGGATCTCAGAGAAGATTTCTGTCACCCACTTTTCCAATGTATCCAGTGTTTCTAAAAAAGAAAGAAGAAAGACAGAAATGCAATTTCCTGAAGATCTAAGACAAGTTACCTTATCTCACCAGTTCAGTTATTTCAAAGAGGCTGCAAGTCAGTGTACTTGAAAACTGCAAAGTTCTAAATTATAAACTTCAAAGCTGTTGGTTTGAGCCAATTCTTAACATTTGTTGAGCTGTATTCGTGGTCACAGCTCTGGATTTGTGTAGAGTGCTCAAATCCCAGGCTGACACAACTGGGATTTAAAGTTCAGTAGTGTCTGGAGTGACTGGGAGAGGGAATTACTGTCTTAGGGATCTACAAAATCACCAGCACTTGCAACTCATTCCACGACTCTCCAGATTATACACAGGAGTTTTCCCCCTCAAATGCAGTCCTGCAGTCCTAAGGATTCCTTCTCCCCATCCTCTTTTTCTGAGGGAAATGAGTCATGAACCAGAAGGGTTTTTTAAATAAAAACTTTGCTTGTTGAAGCAACCATTCTGAACTCCAAAAATGATGATATATGTAAACAACAGCAATAAAAAAGGCTGGATGGGGTAGGTGGAGGATTCGCTGTTGGGTTTAACAGACAAGGAAACACAAAATTGACCTGGCTGGTTATCAGTTACCACCATTTTCTTCCCAATCACCACAGAAAATATTACAATCCATCACTGGCTTAATGACTATTCAAGAGGCATTCAGCCCACTAAGTAGTTTACTGTCTAGACCAAAATTAAAAGCAAAGGAGAAGAAAAGAAAGAATGCCTCTATTACTACTAACTCCATTTTAGAGATGGGAATTGCAATCAGTTTTAGCATTCAACAAAACTCCTCCCTAAACACAAATCTAACTTGAATAACTTCTAAGAAATGTGTTTCTTCTATTCTCAGCAGAAACAACCCACAGGTCTGCAGTTCCCCACTGAAATAAAACTCAAATCCATTTGCATAGAATTTTTCAAGCTATGGGGAAAAAAAGTAAAATCTCTACTTCTCCTAAACAAACAAGATAACTGGGAGATTCAGTCTCAGACTCCCCATCACTTGCTGGGAGTTTCACTGTTGATGGCAGAGAAATCAGCAGCATTAATTCATTTAAGTGGTTTGACTCTTCATTGCCACAAGATTATTTCTGAAATGTTATCTTTGAGATTTTCCCTTCTATGTTAATATGGAACACATTCAGCAGCTTCAAAAGGTTTCTCAAGAAGGGGCAGGATGATAGTAACACAGCACAATTGCTCAGGTCCTGTTTCATTTGGAAACCAGGCTAAAATTTACATATAAATACCCTCTGCAGGACTGGACAAGCCACTAGACTGGCTTGGGCTGCAGATGGACTGGTTCCAAAAGCACCAACAGCAGCAATGAGGCTGTTTTTAAGGAGCAACTGATGTTACCTTTAGACTGGACAACCAAAGTCATGTAGTGAGCAGAGTAATGGCGCTGCCAGAATTCCCTCAGCCTGGTGTAGGTGTCGATGTTGTTCAATTTGGGCTCGTGTTTGAGGGTATCTGCATTACCTGCACACATCAAAGGGGAGGCAGGGTTAGTTATCCACACAGTGCTTACAGCAAGACCAGATACAGTGAGAATTTACTTTCCTCCCTAGGTCTAATCATGGTAAAGCACATTAAAAACACCTAATAGAAATTTGGAGTGAAAGGAGTGTTAAGTGAAGCTGGGTGTTTTGTGATTTCTGGTTCTTATCCAAAGGACAGCTGATATTTTTATGACAAGGAAGGACAGAGTCCACCTGCATTATCACATCTCCCACAGGCTGCACAGCTCACTGTGTGCTGCCAGCTATTCCCTCACCAAAGCAACTTGTAGAACAGCAGAGGGAAAAAGAGGAAATACAAAGTTCAGTGGATGTCACCATAGAAATTTATAAAAACTCCAACACCCATCAATCACACTGCTATTTACACAATCACCAGCACCACGAGGGTGAGGGAGTGAGCACTGAATTGTCCAAGAGAAGGACAAATTTCCATTCTGCTCCCCTTACACGGCTGTGAAGAGCTAATTCCTGGAAGTTCAACAGTGAATTATTTACTTTGAAAAGCCTCCTTAGACATACAACTAGAAATAATTTATTTTTCCAGGAAAATCTAATAGAAAAAGAACCAAGCTTAGGAAAGATGGAGATGATTCAGAGAGCACGACCTTTGTCTTAAAAGAAAGTTCCATAATTATACACCTTGGGCAACCCAGCTATAACATCAGCAAAAAGCAGTACCAAAAAGAAAAGTATCTTAAAAAGGAGGCAGCTGCTTTTATTCCCAACCATCTTCCTGTAAAATGGGTAATTGTTTGAACTCTTCTAAACAAGTTTAATGGTTGCTGTGATATGACAGTTCATGTTAGTGCATTTAACCACTCAAACTTCTAAGTGGTTAAAAGTTAAAAGTATCATTACCATTTTATAACAGAAATTCAGGACTTACCCCAAAAAAATTTCTTCATAGGATGTCCAGGCCTGGCAAGACTCCCAAATAACATCTCCTTTCTGTTTGCATCAGAGGGCCTTGCTAGCTGATACTCTGTTAATTATAAGAATTTGCAGTGGCATGCATCAAAGCTTGACGTCATATTCCCACAAAACAAAGCACAAATCCCAGCCAAACTGAAAAGGAGACACACCACACAGATGCAGTCTGGAATTTCTTTTAATATATGAATGAAGTAGTGAAATGAGAACTTGCTAGCAGTAATGAATGTAAGAGGAAGAATGTAGCTCATTGCTGAGAAGAAAGGGTTAAGAAAGAAAAGCATGTAAAGCACCAACTTTACATGTCCTGTCTTAATGCTCTGAATATGTTAAGTTCAAAAGGGACAAAAGGCCATCAATGTTATACAGGATCAGGCCCTGCAGTAAGAGCCAGAGAACAACTACAAACCTGTTTCTACCACATATCACACAGAACAACCTCTAGCCTAATAATGAAATAAGTAATTGAAAGGTGAGCAAGATAAGTTTCTAAAAATGCAGTTTTACAACCACTTTAATCTAAATATGGGGCTCTGCCAAAATCAATTCACCCTCCTGAACTACATTTTCCTGTTCCTGTTTTGCTGGTAATAACAAACATGAACAGCAGAGCTGTGAACTAATTCCCCTGGCTGGGTTCTCCTGCAGCCAGCTCAGCAAGCTGACACCATTTCCTGGGCAGCATTACCATGGTGTCACTGCAAGGGAAGGACTGGTTCTGCACCACCGAGGTGTAAAATGGCTGAAGCTGTTGAAGAACCACACCTTAACTCAAAGGCAGGTCCTTGTTTACACTGACTTTTATCTAAATTCAAAGATCAAGTTGCCCACTTTTCCTTGCCAGAACAGAGATAAAGAAAATTACCCGGAATAAATATTTGAACCAGTTGGGATATCTGCTAATAACATTTTTTTTCCTAAACCAGTGACATTTTAGAGGCTGTCTGGGAGTATCCATCACATATTAGAAAATCAACACTCCACTCACTTCTGTGCCTGGTTTAATTTCCTTCTGGGAAGTGACTTTTTAATTTTTCAGGTGTTAGAATAAGGAGACAAGTAAAATCACCTCAGCTTATTGTATTAACTCTGCACAGGACTGGAGAGAACTCTGGGGCTGTGCTGGAGCTAAAGGCATTTTGTTCACTGCAGAGCATCCACATGCTCATGGAACTGCCCTGCCAATTACTGCCAAACCACTTCAGATCATTCATTTTTACCTGATGAAAATGTGAGGGTAAACTCTCACAGTGCTGGCACTACATCCAGCCTTTCCTCCTCTAAAAGCCACAAAACTTCAGGAGTTTAATCTCTCTGGTAAGTTATGTGAAGTTGACTGAAGTGCTTAGAAGGGGAGTTCAGCACAGAAACCAATGAACAGTGTTACAAAGTAGGTTTTGTTTCAAGAAGATGGGCTAAACACACAGGAAAAGATTCTCTTACTTACCACTGTCTACAGCCTCCACTTCTCGATCTATTGCATCCCTGATCATTAATGGGTGAATAAAGAACTGTGCCCACCTATGGAACAGAAAAATTCATATAATTTTCTTCAATGTCTTTTAAACTAGGGCAAAAACCCAGTAATTAAATCCAACATCTACTATTTTGGTTTACAAAGTTGCTTGACTTACTACAAGCTATGTCATTCTTGACTATAATGTCTTAAAGAAAGATAAAAGGCATCAGAAAGCAAAGGGCAGGGCTTCCCAGCTCCAGAGGGGGACTGAACTGGTTGGATGCAGTGGGATATGGCACTAATGGGTGCAGGACTATCTGCATTACATCCTAAGAATGATCACACCACATGAGACAAGTGATCCACCTAGTCTGCAATCTGGAGCTAACAGGGACCACTATCAGATGCTCCAGAGGAAATCCCCAGTTGTTCCTCAAAAACAAAAAGACCACAGGGGAAGTTTCTTCCTAATTCCAGGAAACAAACTGTAGTGAAACACAAGTTTCTGTATCTATTACAATTTTATTATCTACTATATAAGTCAGTGTTGTCATCCAAATAAATTTCTTTTGTATCCACAGAGAGCAGAGCACTGGAAAGGGACAGATCTGCAGTGCAGGGAGACTCTGCAGAAGGCTGCAGAGAATCTCATAGTTCTGTTTTATTTGCTGAGGTTTTTTAATGAAAAACTGAACTGGCTGAAGGAAAAGGTTAAGAGCAATAAAAGGTTAAAAGTAATATATCCCTGATGGAGTTCTATGGCCAGGAGACTCATTACACTGAAGACAATGGAAAGGTGATGTCTTCCCATTTCTTCAGATCCACAAGTGCTTGAATGAGCAGAATTCATCCTCAGCACTCATTTACCTCCTTTGTATGAGAAGCTGTTCTACAGAACTCCTAATTTCTGTTTTCCTCTGCACTAAGCAAGCTGTTGTGACAGAGTGCAATTATATTTTTTTGATTCTTTCACACTTCCAAACATCTAAAAAAACTGGATTTATCTGTAAATGGAAGCTGAAATTGGCTTAGTAAAGTAAAATTTAGGTTATATGCAGAAAAATGTGCAAACACTTGCTCTTGTGTCAAAGTAAATTTGCAGTGGAGCCTACTCTCCTCCCGAGGTACTTCATGGCACCAGGAATATTCAGCTATGCCCCTATGAATGACAAATTCCTCTCACTAAAGGAAACCATGCCAACCAGTGGAGCTCTGTTGTTCCAACAGCACAAAAGAGCAAGTTAAGCACTTTCTGGCAAAAGATACAGTGAAAAACCTGCACTGGGTTAAATGTCTCCGGAGACACACATTGTACTGGAACTTTGAAGGCTGCCTGAAAAAACTAACAATTTAGAAAAAAACAGTAACTCTATTTCAGATATTTCAAAGGATGAGTTACTGGGACTCTGGGAGCACTTCCCCTCTGATCAATTGTCACATTGCATAACATTTCTTCTGTCATCAATGCTACCAGTTTAAGACTGCCAAAACAATCAAAGAGTTGCATGTGTTAAGACTTAAACACGGGCCCTACGAAATCCCACAGCAAAAAAAACCAGCAACATATGCAAAGGGAAAACAGCATTTTCCTACATTCAGTATCACTGCTGTAGTGCAGGTAGCTATGAAAGTTCAGCAACAGCTTTGATCACCCCAAAATGAAGAACTGGACAACTACACCCAAGCTCCTGAGGCACATACAGCCATTAATTAACACCTAATCACCATTCATGCAAAGTTACCTATCCAGGGCTTCTTTGAAGTACTTCCTCTGCACATCAAACTGGAACACTGTCCTCTCACAGTCCGTCGAGGCGTTGTCACCACCCCCGTGCTTCTTCAGGAACGCATCAAACCCGTTCTCATCTGGGTACTTCAAACTGCCCATGAAAACCACTGCAAGAAAAAATCACCAACAGTGCCAAGACGACATTAATCTGTTGTTAATCCTGACTGCAGCTACAGCAACCCCTCTATGACTGACCCAAAGCTCACAGGCAGAGGAAACTACTGAATATCAACAGCTTGTCCAGTAACTGCTGCAGTTTGCCTCTGACAGTGCCTTCCCAGGCAGGCCTGACCTCAACCAGGTGAGAACAGTATTTTGAGACACATCTGGTCAGAAACTTCACGTGGTTTCTGTGCCCACATTACTAATTCATCACCCTTTACCAGAAGACAAAGGTCTGTGGCTCCAAGCTGGTTGATAAAGCCACAGGTAACATAATTCCCCTCAATTTAGTGGGTAACAAATGAAGTTGATATAAGCTGATGCACAGCTTGGCAAAATGTATGGGACACCTTCTCCCGTATTAAGAACCCCTAAATAAGTCAGTATTTATTTGTATAAAATCACAAGCTCATCAAAATAAATTCTCAAATAGCCAAATTAGGAAATGATACTAATTACTTCAGAAATGCAGAGCTACATAGCACCCATTTTGCACTGAAGCTAGAAAAGATGAAAGAGCACCAGATACATACTATGTTCCAGGAAGTGTGCTAATCCAGGCAGATCTTCAGGATCAGAGAAGCTGCCAACAGCAACACAGAGGGCTGCTGCAGACTAGAGAAAATACAACATTTTCAGTACAAGCTGCTTCAAGAAACACTTCGGGAAAATGACAGAAGTACAAGATGAATCAATTGGGACAAGCACAATAAAAAGTCTCGTCTGAACACCTAATCACAAGGTTTCAGACCCCGAGAAAGCTCACTATATATTTTTGCACCCTGCAGCTTTAAGTACATACCTGCTTTTCTGAACAACCTCTCTTTCTTGTCTCTTCCTTTTCAGCCAGCTCTTCTAATTCACTGTCATCAGAATCATTGAAATCCTCATTATCTCCATCACTGTCCTCACTCTCATCCCCCTCATCACACTCATCATCATCATCTTCTCTACCATCTTCGATCTCAGCTCCAGAGTCATCATATTCATCACTGCCCTCTTCAGAATCATCATCATCATTGTCCTCCTCTGATGTTGGGGCACCATCCAGGTAATTCAAATCCGAAATCAAAAGTGCACATAAGCCATTCTGCAGTTTGATATACCTGAAAGAAAAATTATGTGCAATGAATACGTTCATTTCCAAAGTCTGAATTTTCAGAATTGCAATTTTCCAGAATTGCAAAAATTTCATTATTTCCTGTACTACTTTGAGAGTGATCTCCTAATGAAAATCTAATGGTAGCCAAGACTGAGCAGTTTTACAGCAGGAAACTAAAACATTCTTCTGCTATTCAACAGCTCTAGGAAGAAGAAGCAGTTCAGGGCAGTAGCAGAAGCCCCTCTCCCCATAAGATCAAGCTCACTGATTTTGGCTTTTATTCCTCTCTTTGTGAAACATTTCAGCTATTAGCACTCACTTCATGCACTCAGAACAGGCAAACCCAAACTTCAATCATCTTTGAGGCTTGTCAGGCTCTTGGAAACAGATATGATGTGACAGAATGAAGATCTTAGTCTTTCCTTTTAAGTAGGCCCCAGAGTATTTGATCTGATTTGTTTTCATCAATGGTTTCTAATAAATGGGGTCTGCAGATGTAGCAGGCAAGTGTTAGAAAGGAGAGAGCTCCTCTGCAGGCTCCACAGAACCAGTCACAGGGAATTGGCTGGGCTCCTATCAAGAAGCAATAAACAGTTCTCTGTGTGTGTTTACACATGCACATAGATTTTTTAACATGTGTGTATATATATAAATAAAACCCCACAAGCCCTCTGTGCAGCACCCTTCTACAGCTTTTCACTCTGAGGACTGCCAGCATCAATGCTCTGCACTACAAGAGCCCTCATCAATATTCATTTACCATCAAATCTGGAACAGAGTCAGAATTTGTCAAATTAGCCAGAGCTTCCCTGCCAGGAGCTTGCACTGGCTCATACACCAGCAGCAGGAAGGAAGGAATGCTGGGTCCAGAAAATATTTCATCCACCCTATGAACTAGTGTGATAGAGACCTGTGGTATCTGATCCAGCAAAAACACACAAAACAAAGCAAGCTAGAATAAAACAAACCCATGGTCACATCCCACGCTCCCAGAAAAATCTGAGTTACAGAGCACAGAATCACAGAATAGTCTTTGTTGAAAGGGGCCTTTAGAGGTCATCTGCTCCAACCCCCGAGTTTGCACCAGGTCAGAACCCTGCAACATGGACACAGCTCTTGGACTATCAACTCTGTGAAAAAAGCTAATGAACAAATGTCTGACAGTTGTGTTAAGGTGATGACTCAAGGCCAGTCACCCAAAGGGAAGTGACAGTGCTTGCTCTGGGCCTGGGTTTCGTGATCATGAACACACCCAGTTTCCTTGCTGCAAGGCTGCTGAGCAGGACAAATTTGTTCCAATCAAAAGCACAAGTGCATTTTTACTCATTCAAACTATAGCACAAGGTGTGTAACTTGCAGGGATGCTCTGATGAACTGCAGGAGGCACAGACAGAGCTGGAACATCTGAACAAAGTGAATCTTCCTGCATTCTGAAAGCGTGTTTGTGACAGGCACATGTGCCCCACTACACATCTGCAGCACTGCTGAATGTCCTAAAACACACACTGCACAAGTGGGTGCTTCAGCCTGAGGGCAGCTGAGAGCCAAAGCCCCAGACAGCACTTCCAGCACAACCAGCACCTCCTTCTCCTCCACACACAACTCTGGCCTGCAGCTTTGCACAGCTCCTGGAGAACCCCGGCCTCGCAGGGAGCAGCAGGCACTGGTGGGAAGCAGAGGAGACAATGGGGTTATTCCTCCTGAGGAACAATGTGCCATAAAGCTGTTCAGCCAGGTACATCCCAGCAGCTCCTGTTGATCCTTTCCACACAACCCCATTAAGCTAATGGAGCAGATTATACTAATTTTACATTGCTCATCTGGAGGCTCGTGGGTGTTGCACACAGGACAGAAAGCAGCCAGCAGCAAGGACACTGCTCTGTTGGAGGCTCTCGGATTTCACTCCAGCATGATTTAAACAGCTTAGGTTATACAGAGCACAGGCACCACTGACATAGGTGTTCTTTACTTGTTCCATGTTTCAGTCTAATGGAAAAGGACAAATGTAACTAATATCCACTAGGATGCAAAATACAGTACAAAGAATGCAATTGCATAAGGTAGAAATGGAAGCAAGCACAGTGCAATTCCTTTTTTGAAGGATTATAAAGCATTGATGCAAGTAAGGCCAAATTATAAAATAAAATTCAAATTCTTAAAAACACTATTTAAACCCTCTGAATAAGTTTAAACATGATTTTTCTCACACAAAGTTTTTCTTTGACAATTGTTTAGAAGTTAATATTGAAATACATATCAGTGCATGGTAAACACTGAGAGAAATGCTTTAATTTCCCAAATTACGAGAAATACAAGACCATGAAATTCCATATAGAGATGAATGTAAATAAAATATACATTTTTGGTAAATATAACTACACAGTTACAGCTCTAATGAGCAAACTTTTATCATGACAAATATTTTGTCCCAACAAACCCACTACTGAAAATACATCCTGCAATCAGAGCTCTTTTGGTTTTGTGATCGTTATTCCAGAAGGCAAAATACGACATTTTTCATTAATTTAAGCCTGATGTCACCAAACACAGACACTAAAACCACTGTGACTGAGCTGCAGCACACATCACTGAAGTGTGAAGAGGGGACAATGTGTCAGCATCATCACATCACCTGCCAGGACACTCCCTCAGGAGGTTTGGGACACCACACCTGGACACAGGTTCAGTGTGGCTCTGCTTCCAGACACACTGAACTTCTCTTCCATAAGGACAACGTTTGTGCTGTGCCAGGCTCACTTCACACACACGGAAATCAGTCTGAAAGGATGCAACTCTCTGCTTCCAACTAAAAAATTCTGCTAAGAATGGACAGCAGGATTTCTGCAAAATTTTGGTATTAGTTTATGCTATAAGCAAACACTCTCTCCAATTCTCACATGCAGAGGGTCCTGAGGCTCAAAATCAGTAGTGACAGCCTTCAATGATTTCCCAAGCTCCATCCACCAGTGTGCTGCTTCAGGCAGCAGAGGCAGCAGCTCCTTAAGCTGACAGCATCCACAGCTGTGAGTTCTGCAGGAGGACAAGCCTGCCACAAAGTAGCATGAGTAAGAATGCCATCAGGAGAGGCAGGCAGAGATCCAGAGGAAGCAGCAAGGAAGTAGGGCAAGAAGGGAGGGAGCAAGTGTCTCCCTGAGTCAATGGGCACAGTCCTCCTCAGGCAGCCAGCAGGGAATCTCACTGTCGGCCAATGTCACTGCAAATCTAAAACTCAGTTCCAGGCTCAGGCAGCAGATTCTCCACTGGCTGCACAGACTAGACACCATGAAAAGTAAAGATAAATTTTAAAAAGCAGCGCTAACAAGGGCTGGATAATCTTGTGTCTTACAGGCAGAAGTTATCAGAGTGTCCCTTCAAGAACAGACTGCCTTACAGCATCCAACAAGCTCAACCTCTGCTGGAGTTCTCATCCAAGTCTCTTGCTGGGTCTAGGCTACTGTGGGTTGTGCTCAGAGAAGTCGATCTTTTTCATCACTTTTCGGGGTATTACTCACAAATATTGAAATAAAAACACAAGCAAAACGGTAGTCTAAAAGCATTTTGCCTCAACTCACATGTATATTTGTGTTAAAACTTAGAAGCTCATCTAAAACATGAAGAGTAACTGTTTTCAAGTTGGGATCTGCTCTGAAATACTTAAATCGCACTTTGCTTTCGGAGAGGAGCTGCCCGGCCGAGGGCTGCAAAGCAACGCTGAGTTGAGTATTGCTGTGCCCCGAGAACACCCAGCACCGGCCAGCCCGGGCACCAGGAACGATCCTCCTTTTATCGCAGACAGGACCCAACTGTCCCAACCCCCGGGAGCGGCCCGACCGTCCCAACCCCCGGGAGCGGCCCGGTTTCCACTCCCCGGGTCCCGGCATGGCCGGGGCAGGGGCGGGCAGACCCCGGCCCTCCCCACCGACCGGCCGGGCTGTCCCGGCGGCAGCTCGTCCTCCCTCCGCACCCGCCCTCACCGGTACTGCTTGGGGTCGCTGGGGGACTTAACGATGTCGGGGTCACCGAGGTTGTGTTCGGGACCGGCCCCCCCGCGCTCTTCCTCCTCGTCCCCGTGAGGCGAGCGGCCCCCGGCGTCGCGGCCGCCTTCCGCGGCCTGCTGCCCCACCGCAAGCTCCGGGCTGCCGTAGCCGCACGTCGTCTTGTTCCTGCCGGGCATGGCGGCGGTGCCGGCGCTCCACAGCGGCCGGACAACGGCCCGTCCCGGCCGCCAGCCCCCGGCCACGGCCCGCCCGCGGGGACCCCCGGCCGCCGCCGCCCGCCCGCTCCGAGCGAGGGCGGCCGCGAGACTGCGCATGCGCATGGCTGCGCCGCGCTCCCATTGGCGGAGACGAGGCCCCGGCGTGAGCGGGTGGGGGAAACCATAGATGGGAGAGAGGAGGGGAGGATGTGGCCCCTTTCAAGAATCGGGCGGAGTGGGCAGAGAAATCAGAGGGATGAGGAGAAGAAGGAAGAGTGTATCCAGATTCCGGGGACTTCTCTGTATGCAGTCACGTTTCCATGAGTGTACCCGCCGGCAGCCTGAGCTGTGCTCCCCTGCTCTCGCCTTGGAATAGTCCAACAGCCAGCTGGCGGAAGCCAGCCTCCTGCCCGCAGCCCCTTCACCGATTGGCCGTATCGGCTGTCGTTCAAGCTGCAAGGACCAATCATCTCTCGGGGCCGGCTGTCGGCGGCGTGGCGGGCCGCGGGATTCCCTGGGCCGCTGTTCGCGGGCCGGTGGAGCAGCAGAGGCTGCACCCCGGGCTGCTGCACAGAAACCGCTCTGTCTGCTTTACCTGGCCACTTCGGCAGCTCGCTGCGCTTTCCCCTTCGCGGATATCCTTTTCCTCCGTCACACCGCAGTGCCGACGGAGCGGGAACGCTACTCTGCCTTAGGGCTCAGATCCCCTGGCGCTTCCAGAGGGCGCCGCCAGGATCCCGCGTTTATGGCAGCCCTCCCGCTCCGCCGCCCGCGGTCCCCAGCAGAGGCGGCGCTGGAAGCCGGGGTGCGGGATCAGGCCGAGCCTGAGGCGCAGGGCCGGTAACGCAGCCTGGATTCTCCAGTGCTTCGCGTCTCCACCAGATGGAAGCCAAGACCCGTCTCCAATCCCGGGGTTTCCCCACGGCTCTCGCTGAGCACAGCGCGTTCGGTGCTGTTTTGTACGAGCCATGGAGAGACGCTTGTGAGGAGCTGTCGCCTTTCTTTTCACACTCCAGTACCCCTTTTTTTACCGTGTAACCAGGCTGGTTTATTAACACAGCTATCCGCCAGTCAAACGGCAAGCCCACATCACAAATTTCGAGTTTGCCTTCAGTTCAAGCAGGTTCATTTCCTTGCCCTGCCAAATGAGTGTGTCATATTCTGCCATTCCCCTCACAAGTTAATACAAGTAACAATTACTCCTGACTCACTGCTGATGCTGAAACCAGCTGCACGCCATTTGAGGCAAAAAGCTTTCCCTGTATTCCTTCACAGCAAACATAAAATGATGAGATACACAAAATATATATTAATGCAGAGATGTATCAGTCACCTGTGATGGTTTGATTGGTTATTTGAAATAAATTCTGCAGGATTTCTGCAAAAAGTATTAGGCTTTTCCACGTACACAGTATCAGGTAGGGTAGAATTCCCAACTTTTTTCTTCAGGCTGCCATGTAGTTATGTGCTGGCTTGTCCTGTGAAGAACAATTCTGCCCATCCTAGCTTGGAGGGCCTGGAATGCACTTGTATTCTTTAAAGAAGCTCATCTGACTTGACCAGAACACAATGAAACACAACTATATATTGGGTAGGAAAGGAAAAGGTCTTTTTTGCTAGGGGATGGGAAAAAAAAAAAAAAAAAAAGAGTAAGTGAAAGAAAATAATTGAAAATTTCTGCTGAAGCCATTTTCTTTTATCAGGGAGCTGCTGAGCTGACAAATCATTATTTGCATTGAGGTACTCAGTTATAGCTGCACAGCTCAAAATCTGATGTGGATTTCTAAAAAAAAATTATTGCCAGATATGCAAGTTGCCCTAAAACCTGCTTCTTCTACAATTAGAACACAACACTATGCATTTATTGGCCAAATAATCATTTTCTTCACTGTTCTAAACCTACACAGTGATTCCAGATTGCTGGGTTCAAAGACCATCACCCTGTCAAAGAAAGATCAATGTAGTTTGATGTAGTTTTGAAGCATTAAAAAGATTTCTCCTTCACACACATGTAGGACTCCTAATGCAAGAAATGCAGCTGACACAAGCTCTCTGGCCACACCCAGTGAGTACATTTCTCTTTATTTTGCAGTTTCAGGGGTTTAGATACAACAACCACAGTCCCAGCACTGCACAAATCACACTCTCAGGACGAGATCACACACATCCAGAACACGTCACAGTAGAGATTCCCAAAAGCGACAAACAGAGCGATCAAGCCTTTGGCACAATGAGCTCAAACCACTCCAAAAGAGTTGTATTTTTGTCCAGGATTTTGTGCTTTTCTTCTTAGAGCTATTACACTTTGAGACACAACAAAAGGAAATCACAAAAGCACTCACTGGTGTCATGATCCAGCACGTTACAGGGTGGTGGGCAGGCACTCAACTCCCACTCCTGACATCAGGAAGTCCCCTCAGTCAGAGGAGATCACAGGTCAAAGGTAAAGCCATAAAACCTTCCAGAATTTTGCCCTTAAGGCAGCCAACTTCTCTCCATATCCACTTAATTTAAAAATTTTGCCTCCCTTCGAAGCATGATGCCACAAAAAGTTCACAGAATATCAGGATGTCTTTGCCATGTTTCATTTGCAGTTGCGCTTTATTAGTCACTCTCACTTTTCTTAAATTATACTTTGTGGTTGAATCTGAACCCAGAAAATCTAGGCCCCACACACACCCATCTAGAACAAGATTAAAAAAATAAATCAACAACAAAATGCAGAAAGAAAATCTAATAATATTGGCACAAATACCTGCCAACACTCACATTTTGGCTTTGATATTTTTATCTCTCTGAGACAGTGCTATTCCATGTCTTACATGGAATTGCCTCCAACTAAGTGTTCAGCAGCCAACTCCCCTTTTCCTTCATCCTGCAATACATCCACCAGCAAGCAGCTGATGGGAGAAGATCCAGACCTGGAGAGGTAAAACTACAGGATACAGGGGAAAGGCTGCAGGACAGTCAGGTTCTGGGGACAGAGGATGAGGGAGAGGAATGTGCCAAACACAGGAACACCCTCAGCACTCTGCAAGCTGTGCTGGAGAAGTTGGGAGGCAAGGGCAGCCCCTGGAAGGGCTCTTACTCCTTCACTCAACACCAGCCAAAGCACAGGGAAGGAAATACAGGGATGGCTGCAAGGCCTCCTCCTCCTCCTCCTCCCCAGCCTGGCAGCTTTGATTCCTCCCCATGTTCTTCATCTTTTTAGAGACTTGATACAAACTCCAATGCCCTCCCTCTTCATACTCTGGAGGACCTCACACTGTCAGACAGAAATGCTCTGCTTTCTGCTCCATCCTACAGAAAAACTGAGGTCCGTGTCTAGAGGACAGCAATGATTCTTAAAATAGTGATTGATTATTTTGTTTGTTTGTTTGATGCTTAAAAAACCCCCACATTCTTGCTTTATAAGAGATTTTCCCCTTTCTTCTCTTAGACCTGATCCCTTCTAATTGGTTTTTGTGCTTCCTGCTGTTCTTGACAAAAACACTCTTTCTGCAATAGAGGAATTTATAATTAAAAAATGCAACATTCTCTGTAGAAATAACATTTGCATCACTACACAATTATTATTCTTCAGTGTAACTCACATTCACACGAGGTGCACTTACAATATTTTTTTCAGATTATTAAATTATTGTCTGAGGAAATATGTAATATTAGCACTCCAGCACATGAAACAAACATACCAGTTTCCTACAACAGACAATTCTGCCTCTGGACTACATGATAACGCACCACCACAAACGAAAAGATAAAATTTAATCAGGGGAGAAGGACATTTCTCGGTGTGAAAGGTCACTAGCAGGAGCAGTTCTGCTGTGAAGGGGGGGGGTTGTCTGTGAGCCTCATGCTCCTTCCAGAAGTGCCCCTGGAACTGTCTGATTCTATGCTCTCTGACATCTTTTCACAGATTATATCCACCAGACGCTCAAACACCTGCCTCACGTTGATGTTTTCTTTGGCACTGGCTTCGAAATAGTCAAAACCTGGGGAAAAAGTGAACAAAAATTATCAACAGAGATGGATGATCATGATCATTTTTAAAATACCATTCTTTTCAGGATTTACCTTAAGAAAACAAGACATCAGATAATCCTGCAAGTCAGTTGACTCCCACAATCTCAGAATAGTGAGCAGAGATACTTTTAAAAGTTATCAAGCTTCGCTAAGAGTGAAAAGGATACACGGATCCTTCCCATTACCCTGGTAAGCACATCTGCAGATAAGGGTAAGCCCAGGATAAGGGAGTCAATTCTGCCCCTTTCATCAGTGCAGCACTCCTGGGCTGGAGCTGGTGACCAGCAAGGTGTGGGGAACCTCCCTGGGCTCCTCACAGCCCTGCCAAGGGCCAGGCTCTACCAACCCCTGCTGCCCTCTGGCAAGAGCAGAGGCCAGAACAAGAAGGAAGATCAGGGTTGCCTTCCTTCTGCTGACCAATTTCTGTGCTCAAAAGCAAAATGCTCCTTGACCCTTTAAACACTGACCCTTTCTGATTACAGAAACCAGACCAGCAAGGCTGGAGTTACACCAAGGAGGGGATGGCACCAGCTCCTCCTGCTGCTTCCTGCTGCCACCTGGGGCTAGGGGAGAAGCAGCCTCTGACAGAGCCCAGGCCCTGCCTCAGCAGCAGGAATGCCCTGAACTGTGAAGGATCTCCTTGTCTCCCTCACCCCAGGGGCCTCGAGGGCCAGCCAGGCTGTTGTTCTGTTCTGTCAGGTTATTAAATTGCCAGCAGGGAGAGCTGAGGCACCACGGAGGGTTTATTTTGCAATAAGCTCCAGTTCTGTTATGCTTCGTTCTGGGGATATTCTGCATTGCATCAGTTTCCTTTGATTCTGCCAGAAACAAAGAGAAAATTTGTCTTAACTGATTAGAGTGCCATTGCTGGCAGGCTGTCACCTCGATGGGTGGGATAAGCAGCTATCCACCCCATTTGCACCCTTTTTAAGATTCATGGACAAGGGGTGAAGTGATGGTGCTGTTTGCCTTTTTAGCAAACCCTGCATCAGTTGAGCGTTCTGTCTGCCCCACTTGCTGCTTTGATGATGGATAAAAATGTCTCTAAAAAGCATAGGAAATCAGAGAACTGCACTTAGATATCTGTTAGTCCAACACTGGCTTAGGTTCTGCAAAACCAGTTTGTTTCGGTTCAGTTCACATTCAGGCTAATAACAATTTCTTAATCGGATTAGGGAATTATTCCAATGATGTTAATGTCACTATGCAAATTTAGATAAATATGCTGAGGGATAACCTTTGTGTGAATCATTATGATGAACATTAGCACTTTAAGCAGTCAATAGCCAATTAGATTCCTCCCACCTAACTCATAAAATAATTTCATATAATGCTGTACACATTAGCATAGTTACTATAAGGAAAATCTGATCTGATAAAATCACATCTATTTTCCAGCTCTTTTAAAAAGAGTGTTTTGGAAGATGGGNAGATATCTGTTAGTCCAACACTGGCTTAGGTTCTGCAAAACCAGTTTGTTTCGGTTCAGTTCACATTCAGGCTAATAACAATTTCTTAATCGGATTAGGGAATTATTCCAATGATGTTAATGTCACTATGCAAATTTAGATAAATATGCTGAGGGATAACCTTTGTGTGAATCATTATGATGAACATTAGCACTTTAAGCAGTCAATAGCCAATTAGATTCCTCCCACCTAACTCATAAAATAATTTCATATAATGCTGTACACATTAGCATAGTTACTATAAGGAAAATCTGATCTGATAAAATCACATCTATTTTCCAGCTCTTTTAAAAAAGAGTGTTTTGGAAGATGGGAGGTTACAGAAGAGCAGAGCTGGGACAGCACTTCCCAAATGCTGTTGGGCTGCTCTGCACTGGGGTGGTTTCTCCAGGGTGAGCTGGACAAGCACCAGGTCAGGGCAGCACTGGGGATTCTTCTGCAAAACAGTTTCCTGTTGATGGAATCAGTTGCTATGGTAACCCTGTGTGTGCGTGTTTTGAAGTGTCCCACACGTAAAGGATTCAGATTTGAAATGCCAAGTTTGTATTGAAACAAGCAGATGAATTTTGGGAGAAGAAAAAAACACTGGAAGTCCAAATTGGAGCAGGAGTTCAAATAAAACTCTCCATTTGCTGCTACTTTGGTCTGGACAGAATTTCAGTTACTTGCAGTGTAATTATTCCTGTGAAATAGGTGGACACGCATGCATCCACAACCTTTCTGAGAGTCTGCAAGCCAGGAACCAAGTTCATTCACATTCATATTTTCAAAAGCAAATTAAATTCTGATGGGTAAAAAAGAGTCCATAACTGATTTTGCAAACTGGCCATATCTTTGTTTGCTTTGCAATCCTACATGTAAAGATTCACTCTTGCAATAGTAACAATGGGTCTAATTTGATATTTGCTCGTTATTTGTTTAGGATGCTGTGGTAGTTTGGCCTCAAGGCTCCAGCCATGAATGGGACCCCTTTGTGTGTACCATATGTAGAATTTACAACTTTCAAGGCCACACTTCAAACTACACCAAGGTATGCAGTGTGTCCTGGAACTCCAGTATCCCCAGTTTAACAGTTTATTATGCACCCTCCAATTACTGTTTAAGAATTGAAGACAATACAGGATTTTATAAACTGAGGATGATGGTGATTCCTTTGGGTCTGGTAAGAATCTCTGCTCTTACGAGCCAAACATTTATGCCCACTTTAAGTGTCTCCACTGTTACCTGAATGGAATTTTAACAGGATTTAATTGTTACTTTGAATTCTTTAACAGAAGACAACAGTATAGTTAAATTTTAGCACAGAGCCCTGATTTCATATTAAAAAATATCATATACGTTATAATAGATGATGAAAAGTGATAAATAAATTATAAAGTAATATGAGTTTACTTTGCTCTTCATTATAAAATTTTCATTGCAATCCCAGCTTCCTCTCAATGGAACTGTTTTGCTTTTTCTACCCCACATCAATAACATAATGTCATTTTCTTACCTGGATAGACAAGCCTAATACATTTTTAAAATAAGTTTTACTCAATTCTTCAGTTCTGATATATAAACTTCTTTCTTTTTCATTGTTTAGTTAAAAAAAATGCTTCAACAAAAATCAATGTCTACATTGATTTGCAATGAGTACATTGTACGTGGAGACCCGGAGACAAAGTTATGTTTATGAAAACTTTTTCTCTTCTCATTCTGCTGAGCTACTAAAAGCTTTTCTCTTCAGATAAACTTTATTTTCTTTCCATCTCTAGACATCACCTTTATCAATACAGCAACACTACAAGTATCCTGCCAGGTATTCTTGGCCTACTGAGCACAAGAGAAGTAAAATATGAACCCAGAATATATTACACTTCTTAGTTGTGAGACCATTATTGAAGTATTACTGCTGGAAGGACTTACTACTGTACAAACTGAAAGGAACACAGTATGAAAAAGCAGAGGGAAAAAGGTAGAAAAAAAAGCTTTCCATGTACCCAGCTGATCTGCCAGATGTTTCCCCTTCTCCACAGGAACAATCCTGTCATCCTCCATGTCACATTTGTTTCCAACCAGGATCACTTGTGCATTGTCCCAGGAGTAAGTCTTGATTTGTGTGGCCCTACAGCAGGTCAAAAGAGATTGTTACATTCCGTCAGCTGTGCCAAAACACAATCCTGTACTAAATATGAAAACAAGTACCATTAATGACACTATCAACATCCCCAGGCTGTGTTGGTTCAAGTACAAATGACCAGGCTTACACACACAGCGCTGTTCTATTTCACCACTCCTTAACTTTGTGTGACAATAAAGTTTCTTGTTAAGAGTTTGCAAGTGTTTTAAAGATCACAAGATCCAGACAAAAAAACTGAATCAAGTACTTTTTGAAGATTAGGGACAAAAAAGGCTTTTTGTAAAGCTTATTCTCCTTCAGCTCTCCTCTGTCAGAGGAACAACAATCTATTACAGCTCTTAAGGATATTGTCCCATAAAGAAAGCCATACAGTGGATGCACACTTCATGCTGGATTTACAGCTTCATATATAAGACAGAACAACAATAACTCTCTCATTTTCTGCAGCACATTTTGCTGTAGAGTTTTATGAACACCATAAGAACAGATGGAAGCATCAAGGTGTTGAGCAAAGCTCGAACAGGAAAACTTCATGGAGACTGAAAATCCCATAGAAACAACTGCAAAGGAGAAACAGGAATTTACCAAATTGGGGAGATACAAGATAAAAGCAAGGCTCTGTGAGCTAAAACTTGAACCCAGCAGGACTAAAGGACACCTAAGGCAGGGAAGAGCAGCTGCAATGACAGACCAACACTGACTTCAGTGGCACAGGGGTGCAGTGCATGGGAGCTTGGGCAGGAGCACTCGGGTGAACCTGGAGCCTCTAAAGCTTTCTGTGGCTCATGTGCTGAAACTGGAGTGGAGCTCACTATGGATCCCAGGACTCTGACCTTACATTTAGCCTTTTTAGAGTTTTTCCATGACAAAACAGAATAATTTTTTTGTATATCCTGAAGGGCCAGTCCTCTCCCACCATCCTTGGTGTCCCAGAGGTGTCCCAGAGCCAGCAGCAGAACGTTATTAGCTCAGTAGCATTCACTTTCATCCATCTTTGCAGACCCACACAACCTATTTTATCTTCACCAAGTCAGCTCTATCTTTGAAGGCTCCCTCCTCCCCAGGGGTAATTAGGCTGCACTGCCAGGAGCCAAACACTCCTCTCCTCCATCCTCCTCCACTCCCTAACTCACCATCCCACTCTTTGCCCCAGCTCAACACCACTCCAGGCAGGACACTGCAGTTTCAGGCAAATCTGCCACTTCCCAGGAGAGCCAGGAGTCCACTCAAACTTTTACTTCTGTGTAAGTTTCCTTGAACTCCCTTAACAAAAAAGTACTTGATTCTTTTTCTTTTGAATTAGCAGCAGCCTCCAGCTCTGATCTACTAAGGACAATTTTTAATTAGTCTGAGTTGCTTACTTGCTTTTTTCCATGGAAAGCAGCCAGCTGTGTTACTCCACAGATAACTGGGAAAAAGGGGTCATTTCACTCTGCAACTTGAAGCCTTGAGGAGGCTGCCTGCTTGGACTGCCCCGGAGAACAAGAACCTCACCCAAGCCCGGACCCATAGTGCAACACGCAAAAATAAACAAAGATTGTGTGCAATGAAACTTCTCACTCTCCCTAGTGTCCTCCTGGAAAGGCACTCACTCCCATCCCAATTTTAGCTCCTCTGGTCACACCCTTTTGAGTGTCTCCATGTAGACAAGCCCTGTGAGAGCTGATATGAACCTGTGATGAGTTTTTGTGGGGTTTCTCAAGGCTCATTGCAGAAATCAGCCAAAAGCCCAGGAAGATGAAATCTCCCCAGTCTCCCTCCATAAGAAATAGAGAGAAATAAAGTCTCCCCAGGTTCACTGTAAAACAACTAAAAACAGGCTTCTCTTCTGACTCACAGTTCAGGCTCTGGATTCATTTCAGCCCCTGGCATCATCTGGGGACACACTGCCAAATCTTAACTGTTTAAACAGAATTGCTTAGAAAATGAAAAAGAAACAAGCAGCATGAAGGATCTCCCAGAGAAATGCATCCTTCTCCTTGTTTAGTACAAATTAGTGGAAAACCTCTTACAGAACACCAATCTTTATTCTTCATAGGAATAAAAAACAACCAACCAACCAAAAAAGTTATGAAGAACACATAAAAGAAATCCTGATGTCCACACCAAAAGGCAGAAAAATTCCAGATGCTTTTGGAAAGATAAATGAATAAATAGCAAGGCTTATGTGATGAAGCTGTTTCAACAACTATCAGGGCAGTCTAATATACAGACTGGGAGAAACATTATTTCTGTGACACAATAAAATGCTGTGCCTTGTTTGTGCTGAATTCCCTGAATTAACAATAAAGCACAAACTCTGTGCTTCATGCTTAGAAGAAAAATAGTCTCAGGTTTACAGTTAAATGGAGGTATCAACCACTCAATTTGGGTTAAAGATAAATAATGCTGATGATTTGTGAACCCAGCTGTCACTTGTATCTAAGTTAAATTTCACCAATTTTTATTTCCCTTCTATGAAATTATCTAAATTGTCCAAAGCAGAGCTTCCATAATATTTTATATTTACTCTATTGTTTCCAATAATGAGTGTATTTTAGTTCCATTGCAGTTTCAAATGAGGTATAAACAACTGATTTATCCACACACAAAACTATCAACCCAATATCAAACAACAGCTATCAAAGAAGATTACTAAAAAAAAAAACCTAGAAACTGAGCTGAAAACTATGAAAGCTCATTTAACCCTTTCACTCACCCCATAGGAAAGATACATTCAAAGGAAATAATTACTTATTTTCAAATATCAGTTAAAACCAATCTTTGTGTTTGCCTATTTATATTTTTTCTTGTAAAATAATCTGACTGAACTCTTGCCACACTGCAGTAAGGAAAATCACTCAGGCTTAATATTTTAAGGTTTCTCACACAATGTGTTGTGCATCTTCCAGTGAACAAGAGAAAAAGTCATATTCCAGGTATTCCCAAATGCATTTAAATTGTGTCTTACTCAGTGGTTTTAAGATCACCATCATTAATTGGGGTGATTCATGTGAATGAAGGAAAGACTCTGCTTTGCATTCATATTCTACTTGGAGAGTTTGTATGAACACCTGATATACAGCCAAGATCCTCTCACTCAGGAAAGAAAGTGCCTTTACTTGGTTTAGGAGAGGTCTGAGTGACACAAAGCAAACCAAGATCCTCTTCAGGACATCCCCCCACAAGAAGAGTGAGGGTAAAAGATCTCCCAGGGANTTATGAAGAACACATAAAAGAAATCCTGATGTCCACACCAAAAGGCAGAAAAATTCCAGATGCTTTTGGAAAGATAAATGAATAAATAGCAAGGCTTATGTGATGAAGCTGTTTCAACAACTATCAGGGCAGTCTAATATACAGACTGGGAGAAACATTATTTCTGTGACACAATAAAATGCTGTGCCTTGTTTGTGCTNTAAAATAATCTGACTGAACTCTTGCCACACTGCAGTAAGGAAAATCACTCAGGCTTAATATTTTAAGGTTTCTCACACAATGTGTTGTGCATCTTCCAGTGAACAAGAGAAAAAGTCATATTCCAGGTATTCCCAAATGCATTTAAATTGTGTCTTACTCAGTGGTTTTAAGATCACCATCATTAATTGGGGTGATTCATGTGAATGAAGGAAAGACTCTGCTTTGCATTCATATTCTACTTGGAGAGTTTGTATGAACACCTGATATACAGCCAAGATCCTCTCACTCAGGAAAGAAAGTGCCTTTACTTGGTTTAGGAGAGGTCTGAGTGACACAAAGCAAACCAAGATCCTCTTCAGGACATCCCCCCACAAGAAGAGTGAGGGTAAAAGATCTCCCAGGGAAGAAATCCTTTGGCAGACTGGGAGGAATATTCTCATTTCCCTTGTGGATAGGTGAAGCCCAATCAGGAGGCTGTTAAAACAGCCACGTGCCAATGGACCAGAGATGGAGATAAAGGAGCTCAAGTAGCAGACACCTTAATTTTCTATGGAGAGTACAGTCCCTGACTGAAGACCATATCCAGTGTAACAAGTTTTTTTTAATCATAACTCTGTTATGCAGAATGGTGGGGGAAAATAAACAAAAAAAAAATCCTATTTGCTATGCTAGAAAATGGCAGACACCAATAGAGCAGTACCAGCCAAAGGCTTTTTTCTTCATTTCTTGTGCCTTTGGAAGTTTAGAAAGCAATTTTGCAGACTGGGGAAAATCTCCCAGCTGCAATAGCCACTAGAGGACTCTGCTGGCCCAGAGATGCTGGCTTGGCTGAGCTCTCATCTCTCCACTGGACAAGCTTCAAGAAGGAAGGAAATTGTCCATTTTATCCATCCTGCTACCTCATTTGAGCTCAGGACCTTAAAGCTGGTTGGAAAGATTCCTGACATACAGAGGAAAAACACCCTGATGGTTCTCCTCTGTCCTTTGGCTGACAAGGGGCTCTTAGCAAAGATATTCCTGCAGCTCCTGTGGCACAGGAAGATGTGAAGTCAATCAGACAGAGCTGACCTTTCCCAGTTCTTATTCTCACACCAGTGCCTTTGATGGTACAGACCTTTGACTACTTCCAATATAAATCTTCAGGTTAAATTTCACCTGTGCAAACTTTAAAATAGTAGCAGCTCAGAGATGGAGATTTAGTAATTTTTGGCTAACTTAAGACTGGTAAGTAAAACTTACTAGAGCAGAACCAACCGACAGACAAGTAGATGAACTGTGTGGTCATATGGATCTTGTTTCATCAGGGAAACAAGCTGGAAATATTTATAGTTTAGTGAAAGATATTGCCCCAGCTCACATGCCTGCACCCCTATGGAAAACAGCCCTGTGCAGACACTTGCAGAAAAAACTTCATCTGAGCTTGGTGAGCAAAACTTGAGGGATGAAAACTGGTTTTGGCAAAACCTTTGGGTTTGTGTTTCTAACAAGAAAAGAATGTATTCCTCAACCACAAGCTGCTGAAGGGCTGCTCGGGATGGGGCTGCAGTTAATTGGGTGTTGTGGTACTGGGGATGGGGAGTGAAAGTGGAGACTGCATCTTGAATGTGACCTTCATGAACAACTGCTTTAGTGAACAGAGAGAACAAAAACTGGGCAGCTTTGGAGGAAAGACAAATCACTTGAAACAACAAACCACACTGTGGCAGCTTTTGAGTTACAGCCTGGCTTAGGGGATACAGAGTAAGTGTCCAACAGAAAGCCAGGCTGAGCCAGATGCTGGGAGCCAGTGCNCACTGCCCTCCTTTGCACAGTGACCATTCTTATCTGCAGTAAAGAGCAACCAGGAAACCAGCAGAAATGATTGCAAGAGTGGAGTCACAGGGCACTACTGAGGGAAAGACATCCTTTCCTCAAATTCCTGAGGTGTGAATTGAACAACCACTGTTAATCTGTATTTTTAGCAGCGTAGCCAGAAATCTCATAAACCCCAAAAAAGCATTAAAGGATTAATTTCTTCACAATAAATTGAAACTTCTAAAAGTAGCAAAGGCTATAGTATGCTACAATATTTGAATTACAACCTTTTCATTGAAGTGAAGCTGTAGCACTTTTTCTAAGGAACATTTATTAATCTAATTATTTAGGTGAAGAGGAAAGAACACGGTGATGGAGGGTGGGATGTCTCATGTTCTCAACAAACAATTGTGGGGATAGAATTGGCCAAAACTCAAACAAACCCAACATTAACAACAGTATTTCAGTATTTCCTACCAGTCCTGCACAGCATTGAAGGAGTCTTCACTGGTGATATCATACATGAGGACAAAGCCCATGGCTCCTCGGTAGTAGGCTGTAGTGATGGTCCTGTATCTTTCTTGTCCAGCTGTATCCTGCAACAGAAAGGAACATTTAGGCTTTAAGACTTCAGCTCTCAGAAGCAAAAGCTGTAATTAGGCCCTATATCTAAAATAAGGCAACCACTTTTTGTTATTACACATTTTAAAATGCTCAGTTGCTCCCAACTGAAATGAACTCTACTTACATTTTAGCATTAATTAGGCTTTTGCATCAACCATGATTTGTTAAATCCATTTTGACACATGTACTATTAAAAAAATACCAAAGATGTCAACCCTTTAATTGCTTTTCTCTGCCTCAGCCCCAATGCAATAATAAAATGTTAGCAGAGTTCACTGAAAGCTGACACTTCAAAGCAGAGGCAAAACAGCAGAAAACATTTCCATGTTGCAATTCAGTGTCACGGCCAGGAAAAGGTCCTTGAGGTAGATGCTGTGGGTGACTCCTTTCTTACCTCAGGTTAGGGACAAAAATTAAAGATTTGATACAATAAACATTATTATAAAAAGTGAATTTAATGTGGAATATCTCAATCACAGAGTCTGAGGTGCACATAATATTATGAGATCTGTTAATCCTCTTCTGTTGGTTCATCCTAATTCTGTTTACCCATAGAGTTCCTGCAGAGTTCCTCCACCTGCAATTGTCATTTCTGCGTTCAGCTGGGCAGCACAAAGGCGAAACTCCAGCATATGCAACAGAAGAATTTTGAAAGACTTCTGACAGCTAGAAAACATGTCAACTACCATCTGTTGGATGCCAGTAGCATTTTTCCTTTACATTTTGCAAGCCTATTTTTAAACTGAGGAATATTTCTACACCAGAACAACAATCCTACAGCCCAATCCATTCGCTCTGGACCTGCCTTCTGAACCAAGGAGAGAAGTCATGTGCTGATTGTCTCTCTCACTCTGAAGGTGTCTATCTTTTGAACACATTTCATCCTTCTTTTGGCAAATGGCAGTTCTATGAAACAGCTGCAGGGAGCCAAAAGACTTTGCCTTCAAAGTGTGTGCTCAGTATGAGGCGTCAACTTATAGTTACTGTGATGGGTTAGTTCTAAAATGAACCATCCTTCAGTCCTCCAGAACCCACAGTAAAGAAAGCATCGGTGCACTGGTTTAAAACGTGATTAAAGTTCTAAAGAAAAAGACCTAAAGGACTTTACAACCATGTAACTAGTTGGAAGAGTAAAATAAATCCACATAGAGCACTCTTGCAGGAGTACACATCACAGCACATCACCACAACCCCAGGAGACAGTGGGGAGTGAACTCAGCTTTAAAATCATCCTGCCCATCATTCCCATACATGCAGCTTTGTTTTTGCTGCATGCAAGAGGCAGAGTTGGCTCTTGCAGAACACACAGCAGCCAGTCTGTGGCCTCCTGTTGTTCTGCACCAGAACATCACAGAGCCTCTCTGCAGGAAGACAGCGCTTGTAAATAAGCTCCCTACAGCTTGCGTAAAAGGCTCTGCTATTGCACTACTGTGAGACTATCCACAGCTGTAACATACTGTGAATTTCCCAGTGGAGAGGCTGTGCAGCAGGAATCTTGCTGTTTCTCCACCAATTCTCTGGAAAAATATGTGATTTTTTTTTCCCTTAAACTTGTGCATTTATTTCAAGACAGCGCAGTCCATTGGCTGATCGTGATGAACCATTGCACACTGGCTGAGGAATTGTTCTGTTCCCTCCTGACAACAGGTGGGAATATCAGAATGAGGTGGGCTCCACTCTGCAGCTTGAGTGACCATTTCTTTTCCTGACAGTGATAAATCCATCACAGAGCACTCTCATACTCACTGACACCACATCCCCCCTTAGCTGCTGAACAGCTAAACCAGCCATGACAACTAGATCCTAACTATATTTCTTCAAGCAAGGAAGGTCTCAGCAATAATAGTATTGTTCTTTTATTCAGAGGGATGATAGTTGCTTTATTTTAGCCTGATTTCCTAAAAACATGAGTCTTATTAAAACATCAGTCTCCACATAGGCACTCTTGATCAAATTTGGCTGAGGGAAAATGCATTCAAACGTTTTTACATTTGTCACATAAAGTAGTTGGTAAGGTGAAGAGAGACCTTAAGCATACCTTAGCTGTGAAAAAAGCTGAAGTGCAATGATTATCTTTTCCAAACACCAAAGGATTCACGTGAGAGAGGCTTTCTTTATGTCTCATTAGGAAAAGGCCCTAAATCAGTATTAGTAACTTCAGAGATTCTGCAACCAACAAAACCAAACAAATCCATATGAAGTCAGGCTTCTCCACTTCTCATGCTCACAGCATTATTGTTTGATACCTGCATTCACAGGTTCATCTGCCTTCCAAACCTCATCTCCTATTTTCTCCTCTGTGTTTAACGAGATCACTCTGGCTTAGGGCATGAGGCTGTGACTAGGCAGTAAGTGACTGCAAGACACATTGCAAAGTTACATGCAGAATAATTTGGAAAGAAATTAAATTTGACAGTGGCTCAGAGCAAGAACTCAGCTCTGGGGACATACATCCAGGCTGTCCTGGGAAGCAGCCTCCAGGGAGACACAGGGTGACTTCCAAAATCTGTCCTGATACCACCTCAGTGCCTCAGCTCAGTGAGGAATTGGACTGAAAAAGCCAATTTGTGCTATTGCCTGAAAGGTCTGGAATTTAGCAAATCTGATTTGCTGATTTCAGTATTCTGTGTGTGATCCTCCTGTGTGTGGGGATGGGCCCCTGTTTATACATTAGTGAGAGATGGGGCTGCAGGAGGTACAGAACCCCAAGGGATAACATGTGTTTGCTCAGTCATAACCTGTCCTATGTGGGCAGTGCTCTCAAATCATTAGAAAGGTAAGCTGCATACTCACTAGGATACACTTGTGTGCCTCCCTTCTCAGATTATCAGAGGGAGTATGTGTGAGGGAAATGCATCCTGTATATCTCATGGTATATAAAGATTGTTCATACCCTTGCCCTGGTAGCCATGTGCTACAATATAGAGTGGTGATTCATCTCTTCCCGAGTCACTGATGGCTTCCTCACTCTGTTTTACTGTTCAGGTACAGAGCGTGTCATCTCCCCTCACAGCTTTATAGTGGCATTTCTCCAACTGCATCTCAATTGTTGTACTATCACCCTGAAATTACTTTTTTCCTCAGGTTACATTACCTTCTTAGACAGCGATAAACTGGTTTCCTTTTCTTGACTCACACCAGGAGAGCTTAAGTGCACACACCCCCACACACACACAGACGCCTCAGCATAAATAAAATAAAACAAACTGCAAAACCTGAGCTCACTTTCTTTCTTCAGCATTTACAACAATTGTCCTTCCCTCAGTTAAAAACACCATGAGCCTCAGGTAATTAGTCATTTCAGGTTTTAAAGTTCAAGTTGTTTATTTAATAAAGGAAAAAACAACTGACAGAAATTGCTCCCCACCCTGCCAAGTTGTTGGCAAGATTTCCAGGTAGACCACAAACTCATTAGGAGACAAGTACATGAGGCACAGGCAGGGATCAGCAGAAAGGTGATGTAGCACTAATTAACAGTCTAGCCAAATGCCTGGGTGGAATAGCCTGAGCCCCCAGCATCCAGAAAGCTGCTAGGCTGTCCCTGAGGAGGAATCAGAGAGCCTGGCTGTGAGCAGGCACAAGAGGGTCTCTGTGAGGTGTATTATCACCAGTGTGCTAGCAGCTTTGTTCTTCTGCAGCTTACATGTGTGCCTGTGCTTTATGCAAACAATTAAAAACACCCACAGGACCATTAGTGGGTAGCTTGAAACAAAATTTTGAAGGTTTTGCATTAATGAGCAATCAAAATTCAGTGTTTATCAGAGAAGAAAAAGACCTAAATGCATTTGCATTGTGTGCAGATGCCCTCTAGTCTCAAGATCCATCACGCAAACATTCACAATTGGAGTACAATCAGCTTTTCTTAAATTTGCTTGTGTGTCTCAGTAGAAACTGCAAGGTACTAACACAGGAAACATATTTGAGTTTTTAAATAATGACAGATGCTCTTTGCTGCAGGTCTGAAAAATCACAATCCTTGATTCCAAACCAGCCTTCTTCTAGTGAAGATTTCCAGCCACGGATTCTTTGTTCCAAATAAAATGTCACTAAAGCATCTAATCTGTACTGCATTTAATCCCCTTTGCACCATGACTTTTCTAGCAGTGTACGTGACAAATAGCCTCTAAAGAAATAAACATTTCGATTTTTTTAAAGGATTACAGTGTGATTTCCATGTTTTCTGGGGTTTTTTAAAGAAGAATAATATGCAAGAATGAAAGTTGCTAATTGTCCAGCTATTGGCAACATCTACAAAGCTGCATGTACTTGGTATCATCCTTCCTTAGGCTGCTCAGAGTCAGAACAGAGGCTATGTCCTCCCCAAAAACCAGCACCTACCACAATCTGGGGCTTCCTCAGACCTGGTGAAGGAAAGACTTCCTCTTCCCTGCCGTTAAATGTCACATTGTAACACCTACACCATGGCATTTTGCACCTTGTTTGGGGTTAGGTCAGCCTTGGAGACAGGATAATCCACTTTCCAGCCCCGTGGTGTTTCATTCACACACTCACACACACACATCTCCTTTGCAAAAGTAGACTTTGGAGTGGAAGCCACCGAGAATCAGAAAAACAAAAGTCACCTTGGGAAAGGGGAAAAAAAACAACCCACCCACCAGGTACCAAAAGAGAGAGGGAGCTTGGGTAGACTAGGATGTGTCATTAATAAGAGAATGTTAACATTAAGCTTTAGTGTTTCCTGCTGGCAGCTAGAAATAGGAGCAAACAGGCAAGCAGGATGAGTCACTGGTTAAGACATGGAAAAGATGTGATGTCATGAAAAACCTGTGAAGATTCAATTGCTGCCAGGAGCAAAATAACACCTGGTTCCTTCAGAACTCAGCTCTGATCAAAATGCTCCAGTTCAACAGATCATATTAGGCTTTTTTTTTCCTCTCTTGTTATTGAGTGTTCCCATTGCCCAAGAACCACCGGAACCTATTCAGACACATTCAGCTACCTTGAGAGACATTTCATTTCAGCAATATGCAGGAAAACATTCCTGATGTGAAGAAGATTTAACACAAAACCCCTGCCTTTTTTGATAAAATGCTCTACCCTTGCCAAGTGCTTTTTAAACATTTCCCCATTATGGCTATCTTCACTTCTACTTTTTAGAAGCAGCAAAACCAGCCTTGGATAATTTCAGTATTTATCAGTTGCAGAAATTTCCCTTTTCCTATCCTATTTTACTCACTCTGTACAGAAAGTTCTACTACCACCCTGTTCTAACATTCCTGCATTAACTGCTTGCAATGGAGAGGTGGAAATTTTTTTGAAAGAGACTTTTAATGCATGCAGAGTCTTCAAGAGCTCACCAACCATCAGAGGCCTCGGTCATGCCCAACACACAGGCTTTTGATGTCGTTCCCCGTAACTCAGTGGCTAACTATCTCTTCAGGTGAGGCACTGCACTTACTTTTCAAAGTACTTTTGTAAAATAAGCTTATGGACAAGCAGGAAAAGCTACTTAGATTTACCTAATCCACCATTAAAATAGTTCTGGCAGAAGGGAAGCCCTCACTCTTTTAACTTTTCTCAACAACTCCACACCATGTAAGACAAAAAGTGAATCACTGAAAATGCAACAGGGTGCATTTGCTCGGCAGAATATAATTCCCAAACTGGAATCAGGCCAAGGTACTGTGATTGACACTACTGCTCATGCATGACCTGCTAAGCTGCTAAAAATGTTATTTCCATTTTCCCAGGTGCCTTGAGATTGTAGTGAAGATCAGCATCAGTTGCCCTTCCTGATCTCTCAGAGGGTAAGGAGGACTGGAACAGGACTGGCTTGCCTATGAAACTTATCTGCTCTTCTCATCTTTTTGTAGGCTGACTTTTCCTGTTAAAGTATTTAAAAGACAGTGGCTGCAAAGGTGAAATCACACAAAGAGATACACACAAAGATTAAGTTTATTGTGTACATTTTTTAAATCTCATAGAATAGAAAAGTCTTATTTTTCATTACTTAGAAATAATATGAAGATCAGTCTCATATTGTTGTTTCTTTCTGATCCAGCTACCAGGACAGAAAAATAAAGAAATGGCAATGATAAAAATCTGTAGCATCCACACCACGTGCCTACTTCAAATTCCATTTCTTTAGCTACAAATAAACAGCAAAGTCCAAGAGGTATATGATGCATTTGAAAGCCCATCCACTGTGGGCAAGTGATAAAACCATCACTGATATGATAAAAAAACCAAACCAAAAACATCTAAGAGGCTGAGATCTCAGAGTAAGTAGCACTTTGGGCAGTGGATGCATGATTATTATGGAGTATGTCACCAGTTTTGCTAGATCTTTTTTGTTTTCCCACATATATCCCTTAATTCTGTTAATCAGCCCCTGTAAGAACAGCTGTACAACGCACAGATGTCTGAGCAGGGTTAGCCACTATAAGCATTATTAATTAGCTGCTGAATCAATCACAGCTGGAGCTCTTCAGAAGCAGCACTAACTCCTGAGAAGGAGCCAGCGTGGACATCCTATCTGGTCCTGCAGGGCAAGGGATCGATGTGCTCCCCCCCAGGGCCACCGTGTGGGTCGGCACAGCTCCCTGCTAACCCGGGAGACGTGCAGCTGCACAAAGGGAGATCTCAACACCTTCCGAATCGGCTGCCAAAAGAACAAGCGCAGGACTCTGAGGAGGGAGCGAAGCGATGCGCCTGCAAATCTGCCTGGATTCGGCAGCCTGGTTCTCTGATCTGGGAAGGAACAGGGTGAAGGGAATGAGCCATGGGGCTCCCTCCCCCTGCACCGCAGGCAGGCGAAGGGAGCAAATCCCCGCACAGGGAGCAGCCGAACGAGACCCAGGCAGAGCTGAGGGTTCCTGGGTGCCCGAGTGAATGTCATGGTAACCAGCGAGGGAGCGGCAGCGCCCGGGCTCTGCGGGGCCGGCTCGGGCAGGATGGGCACCGGCGCTACCCGGGGATGCCGCCCGGCCCTCGGGCAGGGATGGGCACCGGCGCTACCCAGGGATGCCGCCCGGCCCTCGGGCAGGATGGGCACCGGCGCTACCCGGGGATGCCGCCCGGCCCTCGGGCAGGATGGGCACCGGCGCTACCCGGGGATGCCGCCCGGCCCTCGGGCAGGATGGGCACCGGCGCTACCCGGGGATGCTGCCCGGCCCTCGGGCAGGATGGGCACCGGCGCTAGCCGGGGATGCCGCCCGGCCCTCGGGCAGGATGGGCACCGGCGCTACCCGGGGATGCCGCCCGGCCCTGGGCGAGACCTTCCGAAACTCACTTACAAAGCAATTATTTCCGTGTTTACGAAAACCAATGACTTCGTGCTGAAAGACCTGTTGCAACCCCTAATTGTAAAAAAAAAAATTTTTGGTACTCTGCTAGGAGCATCCCTCCGAGGGCTGGTTCTTAATCAAGGGAAGATTTAATCTTATTTAGGAGTGGATTAAGGCTAAATCCGAGCCACAAGAACCCCCCAGAGATACTATGTCAAGAGGGTCAATTCTAAGATAAAGTGCTCAGAAATTCTGGGAAGCTGTCCATGATATTTTTGAGATTAAAATACCAAATTGAATTACAACCATGAGGCAAGAATGTGTGCTTAAATTTGAAGGGCAGCAGCAAGACAAAAATAAAATAATCAAGCTTAATTTATATTAATAACAGCATGCCAACAGAAAGAAAATATAATATTCTGTAAAGGCCTTTAAAATCCTAATGTGTAATTTTTCAAGATTTGGTGGAAATTAAGAGTCCATCAGACAATTTTTCAATTTATTACCTCCCAAATTAGGAAAAAAGCCCCATTGCTGTATTCAGGTGAGCATTAAACAAAAATACAAAGAAGGTTCTAGCACTCAAGAAGGTAGAATGAAAGCTTAAAGACAACAAAACCCAAGAGCAATCTGAACCACATAAACCAGAAGGTAAATAAAAAGGAAAAGAAAAAAGCACATATCTTACTTCAGTGGAGTTTGAAATACATCTTCTAAATGCTGGAATTAGCAATAGCATAGATTCCTCTCGCTCTCATGTGGTTTTGTTTGACAGAAATGCGCACATACTTTGAAAAACAATGTAATAAATAGATTTGATATACTGGTGACATGTTTAAATTCACAAGAAATGTAAAAAAAAATCAAATGGAATTTGAAACTCTCCAAGTAAACCCACATCTCTGCTAAGAATATAAAGGAAGACTTTCAGCTAAAGAACTGTTATTTCAGAGTAGTCCTAAGCATCTTAAAATAGAAGCCTAGAATTGAAGTGCTTTGTCAGCCACAACAGTACACCGTGATGATGCTCAGTAATAGCACAAGACAAAGAAAATAACCTTCTACCATTTACCGTGATGTTTTCTATTATAACCACACAGACAAGATGTTAAAAGAGAAATTTCGTTGTGCAGCAGCTGCAGGTGGCTCCCCAGGCAGTCCAGGAAGCACCTCGAGGCAGAAGTGGTTACAGCTGATGAGTTTCGAGGTGTGAGATCCTTTTGAGCACTGTTTTAAGTTCACTCACCCTTAAAGCGTGAAAGAAAGGAGGTGATGCTCCTTTCTCTTTTCCATTTGGAAAGAGAGCCATGAGCAAATACTCCTCGACACACATGCGAGATGTTTTGCTGTTTGGTATTTTTACTGTTTTATTTTTACTGACCAGTTCATCACCACCTCCCTGCTCTTGCTCACCCCCAAACTGCCTTTGGCCAGTGGACACACCGAGGCCCCGAGTGGCTCAAAGCTTCCTGATGAAAAGCACATCTTCATGTTCACCTTTTCAGAAAGACAGAGGAAAGTCACAGCAGATTTCCCAGCTGAAGAAAACGTGTTGTTGGAGTTATAAAAAGCAATATGCTGCTCCACGCCTCCAGGTTCACCTGTCCCCAGCCATGCACACCAGTGGGGCTCTGGTCAGGCTCCCAAGCACAGTCTACTGCTTTTACTTAATACTTAATAGTTCAGCCCAAATTTGGGGAGATGCCACTTGGGAATTGATATAAAATAAGTCCTGAAGAATTGTAAGCTCCTGTCTGCATCCAGTGACCTCAGCAAAGAATCCTGCATATGCAGGGGTCCTGATTTCTCTCAAATGAGACTAAGTGTCTAGATAAGAGGAGCACAAGACATAGCATTTTCCATGTGATCCGTTCCTCAAAACACAGACCTCAGCCCAAGGAAAGGAGTCTGTAAAAAAAGCTGTTAATGACAACTCCAAACTGTCTTACTTAAAGATAATAAAAATCCTATGAGAACAGAGACAGCATGAGATCATATTTGTACAGAAACTAAATATTTACAATGCTTTACAGATCAACAAAAACAGGGGGTATCAGTCTTCATTATATTCTAGCAATTTTATATTAATATAGCTTCATAAAATAGGGAAATTGCACAGCATTACCCCAAGCAAGCAAAGGTCTATCAACCAATCTGTAATTGAAGCAATCATAGTATCAGGCACAATACAAGCACGAGTTCATGCATTATGCTGCTTCCTAAATCACCCAGGCCCTCTGCCAGCAGAAAATTGAAATCAGGCTCTCTGGACCCCTGGCTCAGCTCAGCAAAGGGAACTGAACTACACTCCATTACCTCGCACTTCTGGAAACACTTCCCAGCTTAGGAATGAATTAGTGGTGTTACACTGGGAAAAACACACGCTGAAATATTTATCAAATGAAAGCAGCCTCCCTAGCAAGCAGTAACCTCTGGGCAGGCTGTGCTCTGCTTTCATGTGCAGCTGAGTGATGTGTCTGGAGAAGGTGTAACAAGTTGATGTTTGGAGCAACACACATTATTTACTGTGACAGAGATTAAAAAATGGGCTCTCAGGACTTGTTTTTTGTCCCACCCCCAGCCCAAATCACTTCTCTGGACTGAAAGGGTGCAAAAGCAAGCTTTGGAGCAAAGCAAAAGTGAGCAGAATTAGATCTGCCAGTGAGCTAAAGACATTTCCACTAAAGGGGACATGACTTCAGCAACAGTGTAACTGCTTCAAAACATTATGAAACCACAATTAAATAAATTGCACTTTCTGCCTGCTGCTATTTTGCCTTATTCTGACATCAAAGAATTACAACTCAACACAATTTTGGAGGCTTCAGAGCAGCAGGGGAAGCTTTGGTGTTGGCTGTCTGGAGCTTACCCTGATGCTTTATCCCAAGGTTCAGGCAGTGACAGTATCTGCCTGTTCTGCAGAGGAGAGTGATGCCTGGTCCTTCAGGGAACAGTTGCTGTTTCACTGCTATGCTCATATCACAAACACCACCATCAGAAGAACAGTTCAGAGAACAAAATATATCCCCATTTTAAGCACTAATAAAATTAATACAAAGAACTGAAAGGAAAAAACAAGTCTCTCTTCACACGCCACCAAGATCTACTTTCTCCATCTCTTTTTCCCAAGGGAAGTAATTTCCCTTGACCACAGCTTTTCTTTACATCTTCCAAGTCAGTTGAAAAATTATGAAGGCCACAATTATATCCAAAAGCGTTTAGATGTGTTCTTTTGCTAGTTCTTCAAATGGAGCCTGGAGGGGAAGTGGAAAACTTCATCCCTGTCCTACCAGGACAAACTGAGCTCCCATAACTCTCAACCCCAGCCAGGCCTTTTTAGCAAACTGTGGGGTAACATCAGAACTCATCTCTTGCCAACACCTCCAGCTGAGAGAAGGGAACCCTAAAATCTAATCCTCAACAAGGAGTCTTTGCAACAGTTAAACAGTTCTTTCTGCCAGCCTTCTGGATGCTTAGTGACTACAAATTTCCTGGATTCCAGTTATCCTCATTAAGTAGGGCAAAAGTAAACATGCAGCAAAGTTTCATCCATATTATATACTCTTCCTGGAGTCAAACAGTCAGGCAATAAGTATTAGATGATAAAGAATAAACACTCTGTTCTAATCTCATAGTGTCCTTCCACATCACTAATGATACATCAAATCACACTGCATTCATTAGAGCAGTAACATCAACAGGCAGCAAACGTTATATAAAAACTCTTAGATAAGAACAGGCAACATGTTTTCCTCCTTTTAATTAGTGAGCAGGCAAGCTGCAGTCTATCTCCCGAAATGAGATGTAAACATAACCGACCTCCACACATGCCCCCTCTTTCACAACAGGTTATTGACACGAGCTGCAGAAACCACCTCACATCCACACTGGCTTCAGTGTCTCATCCATGCTCTGCTCTTCAGAAAGGGAAGAGGTGGCATTTTTGTGTGGAAAGAAGAAAAACAGCAGGTATTCAAGGTGCCCCTGGCAAACAAAGAGGTTTATCTCTGTGCCCATGGAAGAAAACGGGAGGGATGAAACCGGAACTAGACTGGGACTTCTCTGCAGGGAACGGGATCTGTCATTTCAGGGACGGAAACACCTTGTAACAGGTCGGGGTAGAGGAACAAGGGACAAACTGAAATGAGCCAAAAGAACAGCAAAAAAGATGATGGGAAGGCTGGCTTATCATAAACCATTGGAAAGATGAGCTGTATTTGGGTGAGTTAGGTACAACAATCATCCCAGGATGCTATAAGGCTTGTTTCAGAAAAGGCAAAACAAGCAGCTTCCATGGGCAGGGGACAGGTTTCTTAATCTGTGACAGAGATCAGCAGGTCTGCAGGCAGTCTCTCCTTCAAGCTTGAATGACTCTCTAAATCTGCAATTCCCAAGGTACTCAGAAACTGCAGATGATAAAGTGATATTATCCTTGTCACACTCAGTAAGACCAAAGAACTCTAGTTGATCTCACTAGGTCTAGGACTTGTACCCATTTCACTGTTTAAATTTTTCAAAGGGAAGCAAAACACCTCAATTAGTTACTTTGGTAATCATAGACCTCTGCATCTGCTATGAAGAGTGGTGGGTTGGGGTTTTTTTGCTTGTTGGCATTTTTGCTTGATTGTTTTTTTCATCTTTGTGTAGAGTTTCTTCTGTCACTTCCAGGGGTTTGGCCAAACTCAGCAGCCACAGAATAATGAAGAAATCTGGTAAAGCTTAAGACATTCAAAGAAAAAAAAGCATTTGGTTCATGCACCCAGGAGACTCAGGTCAGGATTTGATGCTGTGTGACATAAGTTTCTAGCATGCAGCAGCATCCTCCTCTTGGAACTTCTCCATTCTGTCAGCTTGTGACATAACCCGAATGTTGGACAATTTCACAGCATGGTAATGCAGATTTTATGGCACAGACTGCATTGAGAACTATAACCACAGTCTGGAGAAGCAGAGTTGTGGCCACCTCTATATCCACATCGTTACTAAAAAGCCATTTTGCAGACATAATAAAGATTCCAGGAGGAATTGATGAAAATACAATTAATGAAATATTCTAATGAAAAGAGAAACACAATCACAGGCTTCACATCGTGTCCCACTTAGACTGTGCTTAGGCCAGAATTCTCATGTGCTAATAGGATCGTTAAAACAAAGGAAGTGAATAACTGAAGGAAAAAATCAACTAGGCACAGCAGTAAAAATACTTTTAATTAGCGTCTTTGTTTTGCTGAAGGGATCACGAGGTTTCAGATAGCAGTATATAACATCAGAGAGTTTGCAAACACATTGTTGCAATAAAAGGGAAAACAAGAAATTCAGAAAGAATGTGCTATACTAACTTGATAACTGCCAGGGTAAACAGTTTTACAATCTTGTAAGAAAGATTAGGATCACAAGTTACCAGGGTACCAATGCTCCTTCCAGCTTCACGTTTTCAACACAAAATTGAATACTTTAACACAGACCTGTACTTTCCCTCCTGCAAACTCATTCATCCTGTTCTGTGGGAGGCTGCAATACACTAGCACAGGACTTCTCAGAATTTCTTTGTTCACCAGGAGTCACCAGCTTGTTATTCATAGTTCATTGTAGTTCCCAGAATTTGAAAATGAAATAATTTCTGGGCACAGTTTTCCAGTGTAACTTCAGAGAGAGCATCTGATCCAGATTTTGCTTCCAGGTACACTGCTGGAGGAGTTGAGGTTTTCTGGGTTTGTCTGAGCTCGGCCGAGATTAGCAGCTCATCTTCCATTTCTTCACTTGCTCAACAGAGACAAACCCTGCCAATCAGAGCAGGCTCCTGTCACTCCAGATGGGCTGTGCTGGAGGGACAGCTCAGAAAACCAGGAGAGAAAGCTCATCCCAGGGTGTTTAAGCAGGGGAGACAAGGGCACATGCCAAGACCTTTTAGGAGTCCTGCTGAGTCTTTGTGAGAACACTTCTCTCTTCACTCATCTTTGACTAGCAAGGATTTTCCTCCCAATTACATAAACACCTCCCCACTTCCATGGATTATTCTGGCCACTTCCAGTGCCATGGGTCGAATTCTATCTCCAGCTGTCCTTGCAGAGAAGACCTGAATTTTGGGAGCATGTGAGAGACAGGCATCTATAGACACAGTATGACAAAGCCATTTCAGGACTAGTTAGTGTTCTTCTTAAGGAATGAAGAGTTGATATATAAGAGAAGGGAAAAAAGAAAAAAAAAAAAGAAAAAAAGAAACACCAGCCTGAAGGCTGCTATTAATTTATACTGAAATACAGATTGGAGGCATTACATTGAAATACAGATTGTTTTGGCCACAAAGAATTAGGTTTCACAGGTTCATATATAAAGTACAGTTCATTTGCCTTTACTGCCCATCTGCTCACCCAGCTGAATGAAGACAGGTGTTAACTGACAAGCTATACCTTCCAAATGTCATCTACAAACTGCCTCATGGACACATCCATGCTGTCATCTGCTACATCCAGGAGGAGATACCACCCTGCTGCTTGACAGGAACAGATTAAACACCAGCAAACCTCTCCCTGATCTTAGCAACTGTGCTCACATCCCATGAATCACTCCTGCAGAACACACAGCAAAGCAGAAAAGCCAGGTTGTGTCGTTGTGTACCCAAGAAGAACACCCCTCTTAGCAACAGACCAACATGTCATATGTCAGTGGGACTTTCTGCTTCTCAGGGGTGCCATCTCCTCTCACACACCACAGTGCCTAAAGGTGAGAGAACTCCAGAGTCCCAAAGCAGCCTCACTGGCAGTACTGCCAGCTATGCTGCTGACAGCACAACAAGCACTGGGATCACCTTGGAGCTGCTCTGGGATAAAGCAACTGCAGCTCTGACATTTGTAGGCTTATCTTGCCTGTGAATTTCTTCTCCCTGAGCAATAGTTTTGTGCCCACACGGAAGGTTTGACCCCACTGCAGAACCTTAGAGCAGGGGGAAAAGCAGAGCTCCCCTCCTCCAACTCAGGTTTAATACAGGTTTAATACATTTACTTAAATAAATCTTATTTATATGGCTTACCTTGGTAGTTGCACAGTGTGATTACTCAAGTCCTGTATGAGAAACGTCATGCAGAGATGGCTGTAAAGTATCCCACTCTTTTTTCCTGCAGCAGCTGTGTCTATAGTGATTATTTGCATAAGTCACTCAGAGCAGTTGCTATCAATTGCTATGTGGTGGATTATCATTTAATGTTCTTATATCAGTAAGATTTTATACCTCCTTGATGAAGTGGGTATTTTTGGCTAGGAGGAAATCACTCTGGGGCTTAGGTATCAGTCATGTCAGGAGAAGGAATGGAGCTGGGGAAGGAGCACAAGTGATGAGGAGCAGTTGAGGGAGCTGGGGATGTTCAGCCTGGAGAAAAGGAGACTCAGGGAGGACCTTGTCACTCTCCACAAATCCCTAAAAGAAGGCTGTAGCCAGGTGAGGATCAGGCTCTGCTCCCTGGTAAATAGTGACAGAACAAGGGAAAATGGCTTCAAGTTGCACCAGCAGAGGTTTAAATTGGATATTAGGAAATATTTCTTCACTGACAGGTGGTCTGGCACTGGAGCAGGGTGTCCACAGAATTGGCAGAGTCACCATCCCTAGGGGTATTAAAAAGACAAGTGGATGTGGCACCTGGGGAAACGGGTTAGTGGTGGGCTTGGGTAAACAGCTGGACTCCATCTTAAAGATCTTTCCCAACTTAACCAACTCTATGATTCTAAGTCTCCCATAAGGACAGCAACTGACTTGCTATGGCCCAGCTTCATTTACTGACCACTTGGAAAGATTCTGATTTCAATTCATATTGGTAAGACTAGAACAACCAGCTCCACTGGTTTTAAGTTGTATATTTAGAGTGATGCATGTTTGTTCAGCATTTGCAGGATCCCATACATTGATATGACTTTTTGAGAGTGCAGGAGGAATAAATACATCAAGGAAGGTGTTCTTTTCAAAGAACAGCACTTCATACCTTGGCTAGTTTATACCCACACAAAACAACAGCAAGGCTTCCTACCTATAACTGAGCGCTCACAAGTAAAAGTATTTAGCCTCAGGTTTGAGATGTTGCATCCAATAATCCACCTTCTCTGAAAATTCTCCACTATGATATTATGCTTTCTTCTCCCTAAGCAACATGTACACAAGCATCTAAACTGAACAGGCTCCAGTAAATGAAAAACTGACAAACCAATTTCAAAGACATTGGTCTGAGCTGGTCTCTTGGACCTCACACACCTCTAGTGAACAACCTCCTTCTGAAACTTTTTAGATTCACCTCCTGATCCACAGCAGAAATTTTCCTGAAAAATGGCATGAGGATTTTTACAGCTACCAGTATTGCCCATTTCCTGATACAAAAACTACACCTGTCCTAGCTAGATATATTCAATCAGTCCTAATTTGTACTGACAGAAGAATGTGCTGTCAAGCTGCAATCAGAATAATGTGTCCCCTCCTGTTCACCACAGAGTAACCACTGAGAGAAATTTCTAAATAGACAACATTTTCTCCCCTACTTTTCATGCATATGATACAAACATGTATCAGCTGCGATAGAAATTGAAACAATCTTTTAGACATGCTGGATTGTTTCTCATTAGCATATCCTCATGTCAGTAATCAAAAATCAATCAACTCAAATCAAATTAGTTCTCCATGTGTTCAGTTAAAATGCATACCATATGCTGGCTGAAATGTATACCAAAGCAAGACTGTGCAGCTGTAGGAAGGTTCTTTCTGCAGCTCCATTTCACGGCAATATTAGGACAATTTCCATAAAACACCAACATTTAAATATTTTCAACTAGCCTTGTGTAGCTCCAAAGGAGCAATGAACTGACTTGCTGGAATTAGCCACTAGTGATGCATCACAATACCTGCTGTCTCTGTGGGGTCCAAACATAGGTTAAAGGAAGAGCTCAGTCTCTGATCAAACAGGACTTCTGAGAAATCACAATTCACCAGGCATACCCAGAGACTCAGCTGTGGTACCATTTGCAAGATTTATATGATGGTATTTCCAGTCATCACTTACTCCACCTAGTTAAACATCTGGCTGCTGTCAAATTGTCAAGGTATGCTGAGCTGGAATGCACCTGCTTACAATACCAACTGCTTCTTAACATCATTGGTATTGCAGGAATGTTTAGGAGCCTTCATCATGAAGCCACTGCTGAAAGGTCACCCAGGCTGGCCGAGCAGCTCCTCCTCCAGCCATTGCCGAATTTCTCTGCACAGGAGGGTCAGGAGTGAGCAAGCACCAAGGGGTGCAGGAGCCACCACCCCAATCAGCACCAGGGCTGCCTCCTCCCCACCAGACCACCTAACCTGCATTGCAGGAGGCACTGGGTGGGCAGCCCTTCAGAGCCCTGTGTTTGGGTTTTATCCCACAGTTTAGCTGCAGAACCAGTATCAAGTGCAAGATACCCACCCTCAGCATTCTCAGCCTCATGAGACACCAGGTGAGAGCTGAACCACCTCTCTTCAGTGCCCCCAGTCCTCAGCCTCCCTCCTACAACTGCTCACAAAACCAGCTGTGGCGGACTGTCTGAAGCTGGCTGGGAAGTGGACACACAGCTTGCTTTTTTATTAAATGCATTACAGTCATTTTAACAGCCCTGCTCTATTCTGACTTCAAACAGCAGGAAACCTTTGCTTGCCTCTCCACTCTCCTTACTAGAAGCCTCAATTTGTACTTGATGAGATGACTTGTTTTTCTCTCAGCTGATCACTGTCATATGCCTAACCAAATGTGTCAAGCAAAGTATTAGAGGGGATTCATAAATGCTAAACCTCTAAGAGGCTTAGGAGTGAGAAACATAATCGAGTGTCACTGCTGGAGGCAGAAGAGTTGTTCAGGAATTCTGATAAGCATCAATTCAGCAGATACTAATTTTTATGCTGGTTAATCAGAAACAGGAAGCTTCAGGAAACAGGAATGCTTCTGTGTCTCTGTGCTCATCCACCATGGGGTAGAGGAATCACCAGGGGGTAAAGAAATCACCATGCCAGCTCAGGTTAGCAGCTGAAGTGTTTCAGCAACCTGTCCTGAACAGTACAAGCTGCTGATCTGAACAGCAATCAGAAATGGATGTTTCTGCAATAGAATTGCAGAGAAGTACAATCATGTAAAACTTTACATATGTAACATAACAGGGGAAATACTCTCCTAACTTAGAAGCCAATCACCAATGAACCAGCTTGTGGTGGACTACCTTTGCAGTACTAAAATATTCCTATAACAGAAACACTAAAACCTCTCTTCCTCCTCCATGCAGAATCAGGCAAATTCCTCAGACCCTTTTGTTATCCCACTTAGACTCTCAATTTAAAACTTTTTCTTAACCCTACAGGTGTAATTTAAAGGACCTCATGCCTCACAGGTCCCTTTCTCACTCATGAAATTGTACACTGTGACTTCCAGATATGTCTGACCATTTTTGGTCAGAAGCCTTAGAATTCTACTGTCAGCACATACATCAGACACGTTACCTCCTATCTCAATGGCTGATCGATTTTCAGCCACAATATTTGCCATCACTGCCTACTTTTTCCTTTCAGTGGTGACCTAGGAGTTATTGCAGAAAAAGGACTGCAAATTGATGGAGTTTGGTTCCACTTCCAGAAGGAGCCTGTGAATGAAGCCTGAGCCCTGAGACAGGCTCACTCTGGTGTCCCCTGAGCTGGCAGCAGCACCAGCCTCTGGGGCTGCTCCTCTTTGTTACTTCTATTCACAGAACAGTGTGCACACTCTTCAAGAGCCAGAACTTCTTCCCCTGCACTCTCCTCAGCATCAAAGCAAAAGCACATTTTGCACCAAGTACCCAGCTAGACAGTCCCACTTCATTACTTTCCCACTGAGCTCCTGCTGGCTGCCTGCAGGTAAATGCAGACTGTATTTAATCTCTAAATTTGAAGGGATATTTCTTGTTTATTTTCATACTGGCCTTGACTGCAATATTTCATACCCAGGTACCTGCTGTGCCACCAATCTGAAAACTGACTTCCCACAGAAATCTGTCAAAAGTTCCTCCCAGCATCAGGAAGGCACCTGAGCACAGCAGTACAGATACCTGGTGGAGGCATTCCCTCTGCTGTCCTGATCCAGTTAACCAGCAATCACATTACCTTGCTCCTTCAATACCTTTGGGCTCACTTCAATTCACTTTGGTCTCTCTGAACCTGGCACTACTTTATCTGCTGCTCTAAGATCCTCTCCAAGAGACAGCTTGATTTGAAAAAGGGCTAAACATCTTTAACTCCTATTTCACCACTGGAAACATGCCTTTGGTCAAAACATATCTAGACTCAGAACAATCACTGCAGCACAAATAATTAACAACTGGATGCAGGCTTCCAGTGAACCATCTGAATGGAGGTAGGATAAAGCAGTCAACAAGTACATCAGTTACCTGTCAATTCTGAACTGCTGCACTCATTAAAGGTAAAACATGCACACACATAAAAACATTCTGCACTGATAAGCTAACAACAAATAACTTCCCTGTAGTTTCCACAAAAAAAGCATCCCTTTCCTTTAGTAATTTCTTGCACTCTGCTCACCCCACCTATAGGAACTTTCAATAGCACCATCAAATCAATATGGATATGCAATCTGCATGCATTTAGCTTCAGAAACAGTATTACTAACAGCTTTCTACAAGATAAATGTTTCATGTTATCAAAATAATTCATAAGACATATTGACTTTCATAACTCCTTGCTACTTTCAAAATTCTCTTCTCTGCCAGAGACAATCAAGAAAAACCTCTAAATAGGTTCATCACAGTCTTCTGTTCATTACAAAACCCCATACTTTGCAATGTCACTTTGAAGGAAGAATTCTGCAGAAGTAGAGCTGGAAAACTGAATTATATTACAAGCTGAAAAAGCAGAAAGCATGTTGCCATTCATTTTAGTCACTTCCAAGCAATTTCGTTTGAATCTGCTGAAGGCAAATTTTGGCATAAAGTATGAAAGCTCAAGTTCATCTCGTTACTAAGATGAATGCCAGTTAAGTCTTCAGTTGGGACTATCGTCTTCATTTATAAAAACACAATTTCTTCTCCAACAACAGAATTAGCATAAGTGTGCTTACAGTCCTGCTCACAGGATCTGCCAACCATATCTTCTTTCTTACTTCAATCTGAGATTGACGTCAGCAGCATTCACAACCTTTTGAAAACTCATTCTCCAGTTTCTACTTAATTTGATGTCTCAGAACATTTATATGACTCATAAAATTTGCTGTTTGCAGCTTCAGGGCACAAAGACAGAAAGAAATCCAAAGGGGAAAAAAAAGATTGTATTTATTGTAGTAAAATAATAGTAAGGAAGAAGAGACAGATAAAATATAGTCAGGTGCTATTTTTGGCAATGGTTGTTTAGTAAAGGAAGCACAATTTTCTTTTTCGTTACTCAATAAAATGAAGAAACACAATTTTCTGTCCCATTCATTACTCAGAGTGAATGAAGAGATCAATCATAAAAGCAAAGTTAAACTTACAGGATTTTGCAGCTACCTGTGGGAGCTGAGTGACACTTTGGAACTGCCAAAGCCGAGAACCAAGGCACCAAGACTCCCAAGAGAGAACACTTCTTTACACAAGACACGCTCCTGACTCTGGAAGAGAGCTTCTCTGGGGTCAGAAGGCCCTGCTAGAAACTGCTGCAATTCAAATTTGTATTCAAAAGGCCACCTGTGCTGGGCAGAACTGTAAAACTCAAGAAGAGCTCATTTTTTAGGCATAGGAAGCAATCACTGATGCCAGTACAGACTGAATTCCTGAAAACCCCTGACCATTCCTCTGCACACACAGAGGTGCTCCACATCCTCTGGATGAAGGGAGACCAATTCATTTGGGGAGCTGGATTCCTGATTGCACCTCACTGGGAGACAACTACTGGAAAGCTTCCATTCCCTCAGCTGAGAGATTCTAGTTCCAAGCCTGGGTCTTTGCCAAGTTCTTCTCTGTGAAAAAAGGAACTATCCCTCCTGTTCGGAAGAGACAACACTGGTTACATGAATCCCTCAAGCCTTGATGCACTGTCAAACTAATACTCTTATTGTTATTAATCAAGAATTTAATAGAAGAGATCATAAAATTACTATGTCTTGGGAATCTTTTAATTTAAAAAATGAAGATCCAATGAGTCATGGCTGCAAAAGTCACTCAGCATCTCCCTTTGAGAGATTATTTTGAACAAGTACTTTATTGAGCAGACAGATTTTAGCAGAACACAGCAGACTCACCTGTGGCATGAGGGCAATCAAACCTTTATCTGTTTTTTTTAAATACAGATAAAATAGGTAGACAAGAAGAGACAGATCTCCTGCTTCTCCTATCTCCTGATAACAGTTCCAGAGTCGTTAGCAAATCTGATAGTTTGGATTTATTTTCAGTTTCCTTCATAAAAAATATAGTAAGAAAATAAATCAATACTACAATTCTTCTTGGCCACATAGGCTGTAGTTTAAAAAAAGAAAAAGGAGAGAAAAGATAAAGAGGGCTATTGCATGGATTCTGACTTTATAACCAACAAAACAAATACCACCTCTTCTCTGCCTTTCTATTAGGTGATAAAAAGCAGTTTGGTTTTGTACTGGGTTTTTGGTTGAGTTGGTTTTGGTTTTTTCTAAGTCTGTATTTTTTTAATGATCAAACTGACTGCACTGTCTCTCACAGCTATAGGGTAACACAACATTACTTGGAGGATGCATTCTCAGGCAGAATAAACAGCTGCCATTCCAGGGACTTGAACACTCTGAAGATTCCAGCTGGAGTAAAAGGGATGCACATGCTTGATACTTTCAGGACCAGAGTGAATAAACACCTTGCGCGCAGTTAATGGAAAATGAAGCTATTAATTTCCTTCTGTTTGAGCACTGGGGGTTTGTAAATGCTAAGGCAGGTGACTACCTTGCCATCACTTAGCAACATCAGGTTTTGACACACAACTGCCTCCTGGTCTCCCAGCGAGGTGTGCAAGGGAGGATTCCCACAGCCCCTGCTGCAGATGGGAGAGCTGACAAATCACTTTGAGTCGACGTTGCACTGATGCAAAGGTGCTGCTGTGTCCAGCTTTCAGCCAGATTCTGCAAGTTCCACTCACCCAGGTGAAATTTAGTGTTAACGCAGTAAATATCCTGTAGACCAAGACCACTTCCAGATTTAGGTGAAAGATTATTGAAATCATAGTTCTGCCATGACAATGGTGTATTTTTACTGAATTTGTCCCCTTTAGATTTCTTGCGGTCTCTTGAATACTAAGGAGCTCCTATACATATTTATATCAGAATTCTAGCAGAAAAACTGAAGTAATTTTAAACATTTCCAAGACTTCAGAACTATGGCCACAGCTTTGAACATGCCACTGTGGCATGTGAACTCAGAACAGTAGAAAGTACATCACAGAGGAGAACTTTATGCAGATTCTTCCCTTGCAAGAGTTTCTTTTTCCCTAAAATCATTAACCAGTGCGAAGAATTTATTAATCTTACACTTCCAACCCCCCAAAAATTCAAGAGGGACTAAGCAGTTCTCACAGATTTACCTCACTTGAAATCTTTGCAGTAGTCACTCTTTCTGCATGCTGTTTTCAAGATGAAGGGCATTCTTCTAAAAGAGAAGATCATTTTAGCTAGGATAAGGCACCTTAAACAGCTATGGATTTGCATCAGTTGCATAATTATGCCACAGCAGTCAGAATGAGCATCAGTACAGAAATACTGCTCATCTGAAGCTCTGAGTTCCCATAATCAGCCAACCCATTCAAGTTCCTTCTGTGCTTTGTCCTCACACTCAGGAAATAACCTAGAGAGGGGTGTGGTGAGGAAGGGTGTATAAAACCAGGCTGAAGAGCTTGGCCAAATGTATACCCCTCTCTACATCTCAGGAAGCCCAGACATCAACCACCTCCCAGGAAGGCTGGAATCTGCCTGGAGTTCACACAGACTGACACTCCTGTGACAGTAGTTCCACCTCTCCAGCCCTCCTGGGATTGCTACTCCTTGCTGCTGGAAAGCCAGGGTTTACAGCACTGTTGTTTGGTGCTGTTTTCCACTGTAATTAATGTATTCGTTAATTACATCACTGGGCTTTTTCTTTTCATGCTCCTGCTTCGGTTCCACACAAGTTTTGCCCCAGTTTTCACTGCACTCTCTTGCTCCCTTTAGGACACTTCAGCACTGCACAGTGGAGTTGTCTGTACAGGTCCTCACCTGCCAGAGGCAGGACTGCAGAGGTGGAGGGAGCACAGCAGAGTCGGCTGAAGTTGTGCTTTAGCTAAGCCAGGCTTGCTGCAAGCCCCATCAAGCTGCACTGAGCACAACCTTCCTTCTTTCAGACAGCCTCCCCTCAGTGTCTCACTACCTGCTCTCACAGTACCAGCTGGAGTTCTACAACCCAGTGAGAGCCAAAAGAAACACAGAAGTTATTATGGTCCATCATTCCACTCTCGTACATGAAAGACTTCAAAAATCCATTCCTTAATTACCCTTGCTTGTTGTAAATTTCCAGTGTTGTTGTTCTGTGTAATTAAGTGATGCACCTGTGTGCTTTATCACAGTCAGAAGCAAACAAGAATTCCTCACTTTTCCCCAGATCTACTTGCTTGCTCTTAGGCACAACTCCATGATTTTAAATGTTGTTACGACAGTACTCTGCAAGAACTCACCTTGCAGTTAGTGCAAAAGTGCTTACAAAGGTGCTCTCCAACCTCTCAAGAGCAAGCCGGGATGCACAACACAAAGAGAAAACGATGGGAAAAGTGGCAGAGCCTCATGTGTATAGCATGAATGTTAAACTGCAGAGCAAGAAAGCAATTTAGCACTTGGTGGCAATTCCAATGAAAACACATTTTTTAGCCCTTTAGAGTTAAAAAAAAATACAAAACACATTTGATGGGAGCTATTTCTCTTTCTTCCCTCAAAAAAAAGAGACTTGCAGTCCTTGGTAAAGGACTTCACCTGGACTTATCAAAGCTGACTCATGCCAGTCTACCACAATTTGGCACTTGGAGCACTTGCTTCCTCTCACAACTGGGCTGGCTCGATGCCGGCTGGCAGCCAGCAGAGCAGGATGCAGTTACCATGGCACTGGAACACGCAGCAGCTTCACAACTGCCACGGCGGCAGCGCCGACCGAGGGACCCACGGAGGGGAGGCAGCAGGTGAAGCTTGGAATAAGCACATGCAAAAGCAAAACCAGCAGTAGGGTGAGTGCTCTGCCTCGTGAACATCCTATGCACAGGTCCCCTGCATGTTCTGTGTTATTGCTCTGGCTGCAAGGAAAGCAGAGGGACAGTAAAAGCTGGTAGCACCAGGAGCATATGTGCACACACACGGATCCACACACGCTGCTCTCTCGCCATGACTTTACCCTCCAGCACTGTCTGGATCAGTTTGTCAGAGCGACAAAGCAGCCAGAATCCAGCTGAGAAAATACCACCATCGAGCCTTCTTTGAATAATACACAAAGTTTAATCACTCGAGTCATATATCACTGAAGGTACTTCAGTTAATGAAGCACAACTGCTCATAACACAGTGTTTATCTGCTGCAGTTACACCTGCTCCCCTCAAGTTTCAAACACTCCTGCCACCTCCTGTTTCAGCTTCTAACACAAATTAGTAGCGAAGCAGCGAATATCTGATTAGCACAGAAATGGATGCAAAGCAGAACTGGCAATACTAGAGGAATTTTCAAACAAGATTCAAGTGCACAACAGAAGCACAGGATGCCATGTGTGAGCTGAGCAGGACACGTGGGACTGGCAGCTCCATTTGGATGGAGGAACATCTCAGCAATGCTGCAAACCCAGACTGTGGCAGAAGCAGAGAAGGATCCACTGGGATGCTTAGGGGACACTTTTGGGCTGCAGTGGCCCCTGGCCATAAAATACAAGGTGTTAAGCTGCTATTGGAAGATACATCTCACCCCAAGCAGTAATTATATTTCCTACTTTATCACTCTCATTAGTGCTTGCTGGGCAGCCAGAACAGCTCACCAGAAATCTGGGTTGAGATCAGTGTCACCTGGTAAACATGACATCATTCTGCAGACAGGAGAACCTAACCAGCAAACCATTGGCCTCCCAGTTCTCAACACTGCAGAAATGTGCTGCTTTTTTATCCAGTTTCTGGTACTTCTCACCAATGTTTCCTTCTGTCTACAGAGTCCAATGCCTCCAATACAGCAGAATACAGAAAATCAGTGCTTATTTCTGGGAGCTCAGTTCATGCTGTTAAATGAATCAGGATGATGTTGAACAGCTGGACAACAGAAAATAAATCACAAAGTTCACGCTGCTAAATTCCTAGGTACTCCAGTTGTGCTATAAGATACAATTCCTCACACCTGAAAAACATTTGGGGGGGTTGGATTTCCTTTTTTTTGTTCTAAATTCAGGTACTCAAGTGTTGCATAAACATGACACTGCAGTAGACAACACAATGCATGAAAGTTATAAATGTGAGTAAGCACAGGAGTTGTATTTTCTCATTTGACCAAATGTGACACAGTTTAAGTACATGCTCACTTGAGACAAACACTATGAGAACTCATAAATTCCACCCACTGTGTTATCTCATAATGGATCACAGTGCCACCCAGCATATTTAAATATAGAATATACCCAGTCATTATGCACAAGATAAAATTGTGAAAAAAAATCATAATAAGGGTGATTCTGATGAGACAAGGACAACAGGAAAAGGTTTTGAGGCACATGAGTCTAAGACCTTATATAAAATACAAAATATCTATTCTGAATTTCTGGTAAAAATCATTAAATGCAGAACGTCAGGAGGCTGGTAATTCATTTGTCCTCTCAAGCCTTAACTGCCTCACTACATCAAGTGAATAATTTCCCTTGAAATTTCCCATGTACAGCTTTTCCTCTGCTGGACAAACAGTCAGCATTGGTCTATTTGCTCTAGGAAAGGTCCAAACCTTTGAACTACCAACAGGTCTTTATCAACAAACACACAATCAACACTTCCCCTGGATACAGCCTGGTACCTCTGAACACAACATGTTTCATTTTCCTGAATTGTACAAAACAATTGTACTGGGCCTCCAAGGGCCCAGGAACTCTGCAAAGGTGGAGCACAAAGAGAGATACTACACCTGCAGTGAGAGCAAATCCAGTACTGTCAGCAGGGATAACTGCAGTGGTATCAGAGCTTAGACTGAAGTTGAATTGGGCCTTCACTGTAATGCAGAGTTATAATGAGATAACAGTGAGATTGAGGTGATTAACTATAAACAGAAATAAACCCTCCATGTCAACTGTTTGACTGCAAACACAGCAATGTCCTGCTCAGCAAGCTTAAGCTGTTCAATAATTCAATAGTGAATGGGGTAACTGACCCATCAAGGTCTTATTTCTCAAGTTTTTATTTCTCTCCTTTGTATCACCCTTGCAACTCTAATCTTAAAGCCCATTCAGAGTGGCATGAGCACCAAGTTCTTCTCAAAGCAGAGATATTATTACTTGAGATATAACCAAGACCTTGGAATTGAATTACAGACACTGTTATTGCATCTCTTCCCCAGTCAAATATTCTGCACTGTATTTTAGCATGAGAAGCAGTGCTTTACATCCACTCACCCACAATGATTTTCATGCCTGGGACCCAGTAAGTCCTTAATGCTGCAAATAAGATGCAATCCTTGACTCTCTTACAAGGATTAACATGTTCTTTCCACTATCATGAATTTCTCCAATTTGTT